>JANJXV010000315.1:80000-92500 GCA_024803745.1 Megascapheus bottae | reverse complement strand
TAACCCTAACCTTAACCCTAACCCTTACCCTTACCCTAAACCCTACCCTAACCCTAACCCTAACCCTTACCCTCACCCTAACCCTAACCCTAACTCTAACTCTAACCCTAACCCTAAACCTACCCCTAACCCTTACCCTAACCCTTAATCTAACACTAACCCTAACCTCAAACTTAACCTCAACCGTAACCATAACCCTAACCCTTACCTTACGCTAACCCTAATCCTAATCCTTACCCTAAGCCTTACCCTAAACCTAACCCTTATCCTAACCCTAACCCTAACCCTAACCCTTACCCTAACCCTAACCTTAAACCTTACCCTAAACCTAAGCCTAACCCTAACGCTTACTCTAACCCTAACCCTAACCTCAACATTAAACCTAACCCTAACCCTAACCCTTACCCTTACCCTAACCCTAACCCTAACTCTAACCCTTACCCTAACCCTAACCCTAACCCTAATGCTTACTCTAACCCTAACCCTAACCTCAAACTCAACCCTACACCTAACCCTAACCCTTACCCTAACCCTAACCCTAATTCTAACCCTAACCCTTACCCTAACCCTAACCAGAATCCTAAACCTTACCCTAACCCTAACCCTAAAGTTAACCCTTACCCTAACCATAACACTAAACCTAACCCTAACCCCTAACACTTACGCTAACCCTAAACCTAACCCCAACAGTAACCCTAACCCTAACTTCAACCTTAACCCTAACCCTAACCCTAAACCTAACCCGAACCCCTAACGTTACCCTAACCCTAACCCTAACCTTATCCCTTACCCTAATCCTAACACTAACCCTAACCCTAACCCCTAACACTTACGCTAACACTAACCCTAACCCTAACCGTAACCGTAACCCTTACCCTTACCCTAACGCTAACCCTAAACCTAACCCTAAACTTAACCCTAACACTAACCCTAACCCTAACCCTTACCCTTACCCTAACCCTAACCCTAAACCTAACCCTAACCCTAACCCTATCCCATACCTAAACCTTACCCTTACCCTTACCCTAACCCTAACCCTAACCCTAACCCTAAACCTAACCCTACCCTTACCCTAACCCTAACCCTAAACCTAAACCTAACCCTAACCCTAACCCTTACCCTAACCCTAGCCCTAAACCTAAACCTAACCCTAACCCTAACCCTTACATTTACCCTAACACCTAACGTATCCCTAACCCTAACCCTAAGCCTAACCCTTACCCTTACACTAAACCTAACCCTAACCCGAACCAGAACCCTATACCTAACCCTACAACTAACCCCTAAACCTACTTGTAAATCTAACCCGACCCCTAACACTTACCTTGCCCTAACCCTAACCCTTACCCTTACCTAACCCTAACCCTATACCTAACCCTAACCCTAACCCTAACACTAACCCTAACCCTAACCCCTAAAATTACGCTAACCTTAACCCTAACACTAACCCTTAACCTTACCCTAAACCTAACCCTAACTCCAACCCTAACACTAATCCTAACACTAACCCTTACCCTAACCCTAACCCTAACCCTTACCCTAACCCTATCCTCAACCTTAACCCTAACACTAACCCTAACCCTAAACCTAAACCTAACCCTAACCCTAACCCTAACCCTTACCCTAACCCTAACCCTAAACCTAACCCTAAACCTCACCCTAACACTAACCCTTACCCTAACCCTAACCCTAACCCTAACCTAACCCTTACCTTTACCCTAACCCTAAACCTAACCTTAACCCTAACCCTAACCCTAACCCTTACCCTAACATCTAACCCTAACCCGTACCCTTACACTAACACTAACCTTAAAACTTACCCTAACCCTAACTTTAACCCTAACCCTTACCCTTACCCTAACCCCTACCCTAACCCTAACCCTAACCCTTACCTTTACCCTAACCCTAACCCTAACTCTAACTCTAACCCGAACCCTAAACCTAACCCTAACCCTTACCCTAACACTTATTCTAACCCTAACCCTAACCTCCACATTAACCCCAACCGTAACCATAAGCCTAACCCTTACCCTTACCCTAACACTAATCCTAATCCTTACCCTAAGCCTTACCCTAACCCTAACCCTTATCCTAACCCTAACCCTAACCCTAACCCTTACCCTAACCCTCACCTTAAACCTTACCCTAACCCAAAGCCTAACCCTAACGCTTACTCTAACCCTAACCCTAACCTCAACCTTAACCCTAACCCTAAACCTAACCCTTACCCTTACCCCAACCCTAACCCTAACTCTAACCCTTACCCTAACCCTAACCCTAACCCTAATGCTTACTCTAACCCTAACTCTAACCTCAACCTTAACCCTAACCCTAACCCTTACCCTTACCCTAACCCTAACCCTAATTCTAAACCTAACCCTAACCTGAATCCTAAACCTTACCCTAACCCTAACCCTAAACTTAACCCTTACCCTAACCATAACACTAAACCTAACCCTAACCCATAACACTTACGCTAACCCTAACCCTAACCCCAACAGTAACCCTAACCCTAACTTCAACCTTAACCCTAACCTTAACCCTAAACCTAACCCGAACCCTAACGTTACCCTAACCCTAACCCTAACCTTATCCCTTACCATAATCCTAACACTAACCATAACCCTAACCCCTAACACTTACGCTAACACTAAACCTAACCCTAACCGTAAGCCTAACCCTTACCCTTACCCTAACGCTAACCCTAAACCAAATCCTAAACTTAACCCTAACACTAACCCTAACCCTAACCCTTACCCTTACCCTAACACTAACCCTAAACCTAACCCTAACCCTATCCCATACCTAAACCTTACCCTTACCCTTACCCTAACCCTACCCCTAACCCTAACCCTAAACCTAACCCTACCCTTACCCTAACCCTAACCCTAAACCTAAACCTTACCTAACCCTAACCCTTACCCTAATCCTAGCCGTAAACCTAAACCTAAACCTAACCCTAACCCTTACCTTTACCCTAACACCTAACCTATCCCTAACCCTAACCCTAAGCCTAACCCTTACCCTTACACTAACGCTAACCCTAAACCAAATCCTAAACTTAACCCTAACACTAACCCTAACCCTAAACCTAACCCTACCCTTACCCTAAACCTAACCCTAACCCTAACCCTAACCCTAACCCTAACTCTTACCCTAACCCTAACCCTAACCCTTACCCTAACCCTAACCTCAACCTTAACCCTAACACTAACCCTAACCCTAACCCTAACCCTAAACCTAACGTAACCCTAACCCTAACCCTAACCCTAATCCTAACCCTACCTTACCCTAACCCTAACCCTAACCCTAACCCTAAACCTAACCCTAACCCTAACCTTAACCCTAAGTCTTACCCTTACCCTAAACCTAACCCTAACCCTAACGCTAAACCTAACCCTAACCCTAACCCAAACCCTAACACTAACCCTAACCCTAACCCCTAACACTTACGCTAACCCTAACCCTAACCCTTAACCTTACCCTAACCCTAACCCTAACCCTAACCCTAAACCTAACCCTAACCCTAACCTTAACCCTAAGCCTTACCCTTACCCTAAACCTAACCCTAACCCTAACCCTAAGCCCTAACCCTAACCCTAACCCTTACCCTTACCCTAACCCTAACCGTAACCCTAATCCTAACCCTTACCCTAACCCTAACCCTAACCCTAACCCTTACCCTAACCCTAACCCTAACCCTAACCCTAAACCTAACACTAAACCTAACCCTTACCATAACCCTAACCCTAACCCTAACCTACCCTTACCTTTACCCTAACACTAACCCTAACCTTAACCCTAACCCTAACCCTAATCCTAACCCTTAACCTAACCCTAAACCTAACCCTAACGCTTACTCTAACCCTAACCCTAACCTCAACCTTAACCCTAACCCTAACCCTCAACCTAACCCGAACCCTTACCCTAACCCTAAACCTAAACCTTAACCCTAACCCTAACCCTAACCCTAACCCTTGCCCTTACCCTAACCCTAACCCTAACCCTAACCCTTACCCTAACCCTAACCCTAACCCTAACTTCAACCTTAACCCTAACCCTAACCCTAAACATAACCCGAACGCTTACCCTAACCCTAACCCTAAATCAAACCCTAACCCTAACCCTAACCCTAACCCCTAACCCTAACCCTAACCCTAACCCTTACCCTTACCCTAACCCTAACCCTAACCCTAACACTTACCCTTTTCCTAACCCTAACCCTAACTCTAACCCTAACACTTACCCTTAACCTAACCCAAAACCTAATCATAACCCTAAACCAAACCCTTACTTTTACCATACCCTAACCCTAACCTTAACCTTAAGCCCAACTCTAAACCTAACCCTAACCCTAACCCTAAACCTTACCCTAACACTAACCCTAACCCTAACCCTAATCCTTACCCTAACCCTACCCCTACCCCTAACCCTAACCCTAAACCTAACCCTAATCCCTAACCCTAACCCTACCCTTAACCCTTACTCTTAACCTAACCATAACCCAAACCCTAACACATACACTTAACCTAACCCTAACACTAACCCTAACCATTAACCTAACCCAAACCCTAACCCTAACCCTTACCCTAACCCTAACCCTAACCCTTACTCTAACCCTAACCCTAATACTAACCCTAAACCTTACCCTAAACTTAACCCTAACCCCCAACCCTAACCCTTAACCTAACCCTAAACTTAACCCTAACCCTTACCCTTAACCTAACCCTAACCCTAAGTGTAACCTATCCCTAAGCCTAACCCCAACCCTTACCCTAACCCTAACCCTAACCCTTACCCTAACCCTAACCCTAACCCTAACCCTAACCCTAACTCTTACCCTAACCCTAACCCTAACCCTTACCCTAACCCTAACCTCAACCTTAACCCTAACACTAACCCTAACCCTAACACTAACCCTAAACCTAACCTAACCCTAACCCTAACCCTAACCCTAATCCTAACCCTACCTTACCCTAACCCTAACCCTAACCCTAACCCTAAACCTAACCCTAACCCTAACCTTAACCCTAAGCCTTACCCTTACCCTAAACCTAACCCTAACCCTAACGCTAAACCTAACCCTAACCCTAACCCAAACCCTAACACTAACCCTAACCCTAACCCCTAACACTTACGCTAACCCTAACCCTAACCCTTAACCTTACCCTAACCCTAACCCTAACCCTAACCCTAAACCTAACCCTAACCCTAACCTTAACCCTAACCCTTACCCTAACCCTAACCCTAACCCTAAGGCTTACCCTAACCCTAACCCTAAACCTAACCCTAAACCTCACCCTAACACTAACCCTTACCCTAACCCTAACCCTAACCCTAACCTAACCCTTACCTTTACCCTAACCCTAAACCTAACCTTAACCCTAACCCTAACCCTAACCCTTACCCTAACATCTAACCCTAACCCGTACCCTTACACTAACACTAACCTTAAAACTTACCCTAACCCTAACTTTAACCCTAACCCTTACCCTTACCCTAACCCCTACCCTAACCCTAACCCTAACCCTTACCTTTACCCTAACCCTAACCCTAACTCTAACTCTAACCCGAACCCTAAACCTAACCCTAACCCTTACCCTAACACTTATTCTAACCCTAACCCTAACCTCCACATTAACCCCAACCGTAACCATAAGCCTAACCCTTACCCTTACCCTAACACTAATCCTAATCCTTACCCTAAGCCTTACCCTAACCCTAACCCTTATCCTAACCCTAACCCTAACCCTAACCCTAACCCTTACCCTAACCCTCATCTTAAACCTTACCCTAACCCAAAGCCTAACCCTAACGCTTACTCTAACCCTAACCCTAACCTCAACCTTAACCCTAACCCTAAACCTAACCCTTACCCTTACCCCAACCCTAACCCTAACTCTAACCCTTACCCTAACCCTAACCCTAACCCTAATGCTTACTCTAACCCTAACTCTAACCTCAACCTTAACCCTAACCCTAACCCTTACCCTTACCCTAACCCTAACCCTAATTCTAAACCTAACCCTTACCCTAACCCTAACCTGAATCCTAAACCTTACCCTAACCCTAACCCTAAACTTAACCCTTACCCTAACCATAACACTAAACCTAACCCTAACCCATAACACTTACGCTAACCCTAACCCTAACCCCAACAGTAACCCTAACCCTAACTTCAACCTTAACCCTAACCTTAACCCTAAACCTAACCCGAACCCTAACGTTACCCTAACCCTAACCCTAACCTTATCCCTTACCATAATCCTAACACTAACCATAACCCTAACCCCTAACACTTACGCTAACACTAAACCTAACCCTAACCGTAAGCCTAACCCTTACCCTTACCCTAACGCTAACCCTAAACCAAATCCTAAACTTAACCCTAACACTAACCCTAACCCTAACCCTTACCCTTACCCTAACACTAACCCTAAACCTAACCCTAACCCTATCCCATACCTAAACCTTACCCTTACCCTTACCCTAACCCTACCCCTAACCCTAACCCTAAACCTAACCCTACTCTTACCCTAACCCTAACCCTAAACCTAAACCTTACCTAACCCTAACCCTTACCCTAATCCTAGCCCTAAACCTAAACCTAAACCTAACCCTAACCCTTACCTTTACCCTAACACCTAACCTATCCCTAACCCTAACCCTAAGCCTAACCCTTACCCTTACACTAACGCTAACCCTAAACCAAATCCTAAACTTAACCCTAACACTAACCCTAACCCTAAACCTAACCCTACCCTTACCCTAAACCTAACCCTAACCCTAACCCTAACCCTAACCCTAACTCTTACCCTAACCCTAACCCTAACCCTTACCCTAACCCTAACCTCAACCTTAACCCTAACACTAACCCTAACCCTAACCCTAACCCTAAACCTAACGTAACCCTAACCCTAACCCTAACCCTAATCCTAACCCTACCTTACCCTAACCCTAACCCTAACCCTAACCCTAAACCTAACCCTAACCCTAACCTTAACCCTAAGTCTTACCCTTACCCTAAACCTAACCCTAACCCTAACGCTAAACCTAACCCTAACCCTAACCCAAACCCTAACACTAACCCTAACCCTAACCCCTAACACTTACGCTAACCCTAACCCTAACCCTTAACCTTACCCTAACCCTAACCCTAACCCTAACCCTAAACCTAACCCTAACCCTAACCTTAACCCTAAGCCTTACCCTTACCCTAAACCTAACCCTAACCCTAACCCTAAGCCCTAACCCTAACCCTAACCCTTACCCTTACCCTAACCCTAACCGTAACCCTAATCCTAACCCTTACCCTAACCCTAACCCTAACCCTAACCCTTACCCTAACCCTAACCCTAACCCTAACCCTAAACCTAACACTAAACCTAACCCTTACCATAACCCTAACCCTAACCCTAACCTACCCTTACCTTTACCCTAACACTAACCCTAAGCTTAACCCTAACCCTAACCCTAATCCTAACCCTTAACCTAACCCTAAACCTAACCCTAACGCTTACTCTAACCCTAACCCTAACCTCAACCTTAACCCTAACCCTAACCCTCAACCTAACCCGAACCCTTACCCTAACCCTAAACCTAAACCTTAACCCTAACCCTAACCCTAACCCTAACCCTTGCCCTTACCCTAACCCTAACCCTAACCCTAACCCTTACCCTAACCCTAACCCTAACCCTAACTTCAACCTTAACCCTAACCCTAACCCTCAACCTAACCCGAACCCTTACCCTAACCCTAAACCTAAACCTTAACCCTAACCCTAACCCTAACCCTAACCCTTGCCCTTACCCTAACCCTAACCCTAACCCTAACCCTTACCCTAACCCTAACCCTAACCCTAACTTCAACCTTAACCCTAACCCTAACCCTAAACATAACCCGAACGCTTACCCTAACCCTAACCCTAAATCAAACCCTAACCCTAACCCTAACCCTAACCCCTAACCCTAACCCTAACCCTAACCCTTACCCTTACCCTAACCCTAACCCTAACCCTAACACTTACCCTTTTCCTAACCCTAACCCTAACTCTAACCCTAACACTTACCCTTAACCTAACCCAAAACCTAATCATAACCCTAAACCAAACCCTTACATTTACCATACCCTAACCCTAACCTTAACCTTAAGCCCAACTCTAAACCTAACCCTAACCCTAACCCTAAACCTTACCCTAACACTAACCCTAACCCTAACCCTAATCCTTACCCTAACCCTACCCCTACCCCTAACCCTAACCCTAAACCTAACCCTAATCCCTAACCCTAACCCTACCCTTAACCCTTACTCTTAACCTAACCATAACCCAAACCCTAACACATACACTTAACCTAACCCTAACACTAACCCTAACCATTAACCTAACCCAAACCCTAACCCTAACCCTTACCCTAACCCTAACCCTAACCCTTACTCTAACCCTAACCCTAATACTAACCCTAAACCTTACCCTAAACTTAACCCTAACCCCCAACCCTAACCCTTAACCTAACCCTAAACTTAACCCTAACCCTTACCCTTAACCTAACCCTAACCCTAAGTGTAACCTATCCCTAAGCCAAACCCCAACCCTTACCCTAACCCTAACCCTAACCCTTACCCTAACCCTAACCCTAACCCTAACCCTAACCCTAACTCTTACCCTAACCCTAACCCTAACCCTTACCCTAACCCTAACCTCAACCTTAACCCTAACACTAACCCTAACCCTAACACTAACCCTAAACCTAACCTAACCCTAACCCTAACCCTAACCCTAATCCTAACCCTACCTTACCCTAACCCTAACCCTAACCCTAACCCTAAACCTAACCCTAACCCTAACCTTAACCCTAAGCCTTACCCTTACCCTAAACCTAACCCTAACCCTAACGCTAAACCTAACCCTAACCCTAACCCAAACCCTAACACTAACCCTAACCCTAACCCCTAACACTTACGCTAACCCTAACCCTAACCCTTAACCTTACCCTAACCCTAACCCTAACCCTAACCCTAAACCTAACCCTAACCCTAACCTTAACCCTAAGCCTTACCCTTACCCTAAACCTAACCCTAACCCTAACCCTAAGCCCTAACCCTAACCCTAACCCTTACCCTTACCCTAACCCTAACCATAACCCTAATCCTAACCCTTACCCTAACCCTAACCCTAACCCTAACCCTTACCCTAACCCTAACCCTAACCCTAACCCTAAACCTAACACTAAACCTAACCCTTACCATAACCCTAACCCTAACCCTAACCTACCCTTACCTTTACCCTAACACTAACCCTAACCTTAACCCTAACCCTAACCCTAATCCTAACCCTTAACCTAACCCTAAACCTAACCCTAACGCTTACTCTAACCCTAACCCTAACCTCAACCTTAACCCTAACCCTAACCCTCAACCTAACCCGAACCCTTACCCTAACCCTAAACCTAAACCTTAACCCTAACCCTAACCCTAACCCTTGCCCTTACCCTAACCCTAACCCTAACCCTAACCCTTACCCTAACCCTAACCCTAACCCTAACTTCAACCTTAACCCTAACCCTAACACTAAACATAACCCGAACGCTTACCCTAACCCTAACCCTAAACCTAACCCTAACCCTAACCCTAACCCCTAACCCTAACCCTAACCCTAACCCTTACCCTTACCCTAACCCTAACCCTAACCCTAACACTTACCCTTTTCCTAACCCTAACCCTAACTCTAACCCTAACACTTACCCTTAACCTAACCCAAAACCTAATCATAATCCTAAACCTAACCCTAACCCTAACCCTAACCCCTAACCCTAACCCTAACCCTAACCCTTACCCTTACCCTAACCCTAACCCTAACCCTAACACTTACACTTTTCCTAACCCTAACCCTAACTCTAACCCTAACACTTACCCTTAACCTAACCCAAACCCTAATCATAACCCTAAACCTAACCCTTACTTTTACCATACCCTAACCCTAACCTTAACCTTAAGCCCAACTCTAAACCTAACCCTAACCCTAACCCTAAACCTTACCCTAACACTAACCCTAACCCTAACCCTAATCCTTACCCTAACCCTACCCCTAACCCTAACCCTAACCCTAAACCTAACCCTAATCCCTAACCCTAACCCTACCCTTAACCCTTACTCTTAACCTAACCATAACCCAAACCCTAACACATACACTTAACCTAACCCTAACACTAACCCTAACCATTAACCTAACCCAAACCCTAACCCTAACCCTTACCCTAACCCTAACCCTAACCCTTACTCTAACCCTAACCCTAATACTAACCCTAAACTTTACCTAAACTTAACCCTAACCCCCAACCCTAACCCTTAACCTAACCCTAAACCTAACCCTAACCCTTACCCTTAACCTAACCCTAACCCTAAGTGTAACCTATCCCTAAGCCTAACCCCAACCCTTACCCTAACCCTAACCCTAACCCTTACCCTAACCCTAACCCTAACCCTAACCCTAACCCTAACTCTTACCCTAACCCTAACCCTAACCCTTACCCTAACCCTAACCTCAACCTTAACCCTAACACTAACCCTAACCCTAACCCTAACCCTAAACCTAACCTAACCCTAACCCTAACCGTAACCCTAATCCTAACCCTACCTTACCCTAACCCTAACCCTAACCCTAAACCTAACCCTAACCCTAACCTTAACCCTAAGCCTTACCCTTACCCTAAACCTAACCCTAACCCTAACGCTAAACCTAACCCTAACCCTAACCCAAACCCTAACACTAACCCTAACCCTAACCCCTAACACTTACGCTAACCCTAACCCTAACCCTTAACCTTACCCTAACCCTAACCCTAACCCTAACCCTAACCCTAAACCTAACCCTAACCCTAACCCTTACCCTTACCCTAAACCTAACCCTAACCCTAACCCTAAGCCCTAACCCTAACCCTAACCCTTACCCTTACCCTAACCCTAACCGTAACCCTAATCCTAACCCTTACCCTAACCCTAACCCTAACCCTAACCCTTACCCTAATCCTAACCCTAACCCTAACCCTAAACCTAACACTAAACCTAACCCTTACCATAACCCTAACCCTAACCCTAACCTACCCTTACCTTTACCCTAACACTAACCCTAACCTTAACCCTAACCCTAACCCTAATCCTAACCCTTAACCTAACCCTAAACCTAACCCTAACGCTTACTCTAACCCTAACCCTAACCTCAACCTTAACCCTAACCCTAACCCTCAACCTAACCCGAACCCTTACCCTAACCCTAAACCTAAACCTTAACCCTAACCCTAACCCTAACCCTTGCCCTTACCCTAACCCTAACCCTAACCCTAACCCTTACCCTAACCCTAACCCTAACCCTAACTTCAACCTTAACCCTAACCCTAACCCTAAACATAACCCGAACGCTTACCCTAACCCTAACCCTAAACCTAACCCTAACCCTAACCCTAACCCCTAACCCTAACCCTAACCCTAACCCTTACCCTTACCCTAACCCTAACCCTAACCCTAACACTTACCCTTTTCCTAACCCTAACCCTAACTCTAACCCTAACACTTACCCTTAACCTAACCCAAAACCTAATCATAACCCTAAACCTAACCCTTACTTTTACCATACCCTAACCCTAACCTTAACCTTAAGCCCAACTCTAAACCTAACCCTAACCCTAACCCTAAACCTTACCCTAACACTAACCCTAACCCTAACCCTAATCCTTACCCTAACCCTACCCCTACCCCTAACCCTAACCCTAAACCTAACCCTAATCCCTAACCCTAACCCTACCCTTAACCCTTACTCTTAACCTAACCATAACCCAAACCCTAACACATACACTTAACCTAACCCTAACACTAACCCTAACCATTAACCTAACCCAAACCCTAACCCTAACCCTTACCCTAACCCTAACCCTAACCCTTACTCTAACCCTAACCCTAATACTAACCCTAAACCTTACCCTAAACTTAACCCTAACCCCCAACCCTAACCCTTAACCTAACCCTAAACCTAACCCTAACCCTTACCCTTAACCTAAACCTAACCCTAAGTGTAACCTATCCCTAAGCCTAACCCCAACCCTTACCCTAACCCTAACCCTAACCCTTACCCTTACCCTAACCCTAACCCTAAACCTAACATTTAAGCTTACCCTAAGCCTAACCCTAAACCTAACCCTACCCCGAAACCTAACCCTAATCCTAACCCTAACTCTTACACTTACCCTAACCCTAACCATAAACCTAACCCTAACCCTAACACTAACCCTATCCCTAACCCTAAACCTTACCCTTATCCTAACCCTAACCCTAAACCTACCCCTAACCGTAACCCCTAAACCTAAACTTAAACCTAAACCTTACCCTTACCCTAACCCTAACCCTAACCTTAATGCTAACCCTAACCCTAACCCTTACCCTAACCCTAACCCTCACCCTAATACTTACCCTAACCCTAACCCTAACCCTATCCCTTACCCTTTCCATA
>JANJXV010000315.1:67500-75000 GCA_024803745.1 Megascapheus bottae | reverse complement strand
TTACCTTACCTAACCCTAACCCTAAACCTATCCCTAAGCCTAACCCTAACCATAACCCTAACCCTAACCAGAACCCTAACCCTTACCCTAACCCTAACCTAACCTTAACCTTACCCTTACCCTAACACTAACCCTAACCCTAACCCCTAACACTTATGCTAACCCTAACCCTAACAATTACCCTTACCCTAAAACTAACCCTAAATCTACCCCTAACCCTAACCCTAACCCATACCCTAACCCTTACCCTAACCCTAACCTTACACTAACCCTAACCTCAAACTTAACCCTAACCCTAACCCTAACCCTAACCCTAAACCTAAACCTAAACCTAACCCTAACCCCTAACCCTAATCCTTAAACGAACCCTAAACTTAACCCTAACCCTAACCCTAACCTAAACCTAAACCTAACCCTAACCCTAACCCTAACACTAACCCTAACACTTACCCTAAACCTAACCAGAACCCCTAACCCTACTCCTTAACCGAACCCTAACCCTAACCCTAACCCCTTACCCTTAACCTAACCCTAACCCTCAGTGTAACCTTATCCCTAACCCTAACCCTAACCCTTATTCTAACCCTAACCCTAACCCTAACCCTTACCCTTACCCTAACCCTAATCCTAACCCTAATCATTAACCTTAACCTAAGGCTAACCCTAAACCTAACCGTAACCCGAACCCTAACCCTAAACCTAACCCTAACCCTTACCCTTGCCCTAACCCTAACCCTAACCTTAACCGAACCCTAACTCTTACCCTTACCCTAACCTAACCCTAAACCTAACACTAACCCTAACCCTATACCTAACCCTAAACCTTACCCTTATCCTAACCCTAACACTAAACCTAACCCTAACCGTAACCCCTATCCCTAAACCTAACCCTAAACCTTACCCTTACCCTAACCCTAACCCTAAACCTAATGCTAACCCTAACCCTAATACTTACCCTAGCCCTAACCCTAACCCTAATCCTTACCCTAACCCTAACCCTAAACCTAACCCTTACCCTTAACCTAACTCTAAACCTAAACCTAACCCTAACCCTAATCCTAACCCTAACCATAACCTTAACCCTAACCCTAACCCTAACCCTTACCCTAACCCTAACCCTAACCCTTACCCTAACCCTAACCCTAACCCTAACCCTCACCCTAACCCATACCCTTACCCTTACCCTTACCCTAACCCTAACCCTAACCCTAACCCTTACCCTTACCCTTACCCTAACCCTAACCTTAACCTTAACCCCAACCCTCAACCTAAACTTAACCCTAACCCTAACACTTACCCTAACCCTAACACTTACCCTAACCCTAACCCTTATCCTAACACTATCCCTAACAATAACCCTTAACCTAACCCTAACACTATCACTAACCCCTAACCCTAAACCTTACCCTAACCCTAACCCTATCCCTAACCCCTAACCCTAATCCTAACCCTAACCCTAACCCTACATTAACCCCTAACCCTAACCCTAACCCTTACCCTTATCCTAACCCTAACTCTAACAATAACACTCAACCCTACCCTAACCCATACCCTAACCCATACCTAACCCTTACCCTAATCCTAACCCTAACCCTAACCCTAACCCTTACACTTACCCTAACCCTAAACCTTACCCTAACCCTAACCCTTAACCTTACCCTAACCCTAAAACTAACCCTAACCGTAAACCTTACCCTAACCCTAACCCTAACCCTAACACTTACCCTTACCCTAACCCTAACCCTAACCCTAATCCCTAACCCTAACCCTAACCCTTACCCTTACCCTAAACCTAACTCTAAAACTAACCCTAACCCTATCCCTAAACCTAAACCTTACCCTTATCCGAACCCTAACCCTAAATCTAACCGTAACCATAACCCCTAACCCTAAACCTAACCCTAACCCTTACCCTTACCCTAACCCTAACCATAACCTTAATGCTAACCCTAACCCTAACCCTAACCCTAACCCTAAGCTTACCCTAACCCTAACCCTAAACGTAACCCTAATCCTAACCCTAACCCTAACCCTAACCCTAACCCTAACTTAACCCTAACCCTATCCCTAACCCTAACCCTTACCCTAACCCTAACCCTAAACCTAAACCTAAACCTAACCCTAATCCTTACCCTAACCCTAACCCTAACCCTAACCTAACCCTTACCCTTACCCTAACCCTAACCCTAAACTTAACCGTAACCCTAAGCCTTACCCTAACACTAACACTTACCCATACACTAACCCTAACCCTTAACTTAACCCTAACCCTATCCCTAACCCTAACCCTTACCCTAACCCTAACCCTAAACCTAAGCCTAACCCTAACCCTTACCCTAACACCTAACCCTAACCCAAAACCTAACCAGTACCCTTACACTAACCTTAAAACTTACCCTAACCCTAACCCAATCCTAACCCTTAACCTTACCCTAACCAATACCCTAACCCTAACCCTAACCCTAACCATAATCCCAACCCTTAAACTTACGCTAACCCTAACCCTAATTCTAAACCTAACCCTTACCCTAACCCTCACCCTTACCCTAACCCTAATAATAACCTTTACCCTAACCCTAACCCTAACCTTAACCCTAACCCTAACCCTAACCCTAACGCTTACTCTAACCCTAACCCTAACCTCAACCTTAACCCTAACCCTAACCCTAATCCCAACCCTTACCATTACCCTAACCCTGACAATAACTCTAACCCTTACCCTAATCCTAACCCTAAGCCTTACCCTAACCCTAACCCTAACCGTAACCTCAACCTTAACCCTAACCCTAACCCTAAACCTAACCCTTACCCTAACCCTTACCCTAATCCTAAACGTAACCGTAACCCTTACCGTAACCCTATCCCTAACCCTAACGCTAAACCTAACGCTAACCCTAAACCTAACCCTTACCCTAACAATAACCCTAACCATAACCTAACCCTTACCCTTACCCTAACCCTAACCCTAATCTTAACCGTAAACCTAACACTAACCCTAACCCTTACCCTTACCCTAACCCTAACCCTAAACCTAACCCTTACCGTAACAATAAATCTAACCCTAACCTAACCCTTACCCTTACCCTAACCCTAACCCTAACCTTAACCATAACTCTAACACTAACCCTAACCCTAACCCTTACCCAAACCTTAACCCTAACCTCAACCTTATCCCAATCCTAAACCTAACCCTTACCCTAACCCTTACCCTTGCCCTAACCTTAACCCTACCCAAACCCTAACCCTTACACTAACCCTAACCCTAACCTCAACCTTATAACTAACACTAACCCTAACCTAACCCTTATCCTTACCCTAACCCTAACCCTAAACTTAACCATACCTCTAACACTAACCCTAACCCTAACACTTACCCTTACCCTAACCCTAACCCTAACCCTTACACTTAACCTAACCCTAACCCTTACCCTAACCCTAACCCTAACCCTTACCCTAAACCTAACCCTAACCCTAACCCTAACTCTTACCCTTACCCTAACCCTAACCCTAACCCTTAACCTAACCCTAACCCTAATCCTTAACCTAACCCTAACCCTTACCCTTACCCTCACCTTAACCCTAACCTTAAACCTAAACCTAACCCTAACTCTAACCCTAACCTTAACCCTAAACCTTATCCTTACCCTAACCCTAACCCTAACCGTAACATTAATCCTAACCCTGATCCTAAACTTAACCCTTACCTTTACCCTAACCCTAATCCTAAACTTAACCCTTACCCTAACCCTAACCCTAACCATTACCCTAACCCTAAACCTAACCTCAACATTATAACTAACACTAACCCTAACCCTAACACTTACCCTTACCCTAACCCTAAACCTAACGCTTACCCTTAACCTAAACCTAACCCTTACCCTAACCCTAACCCTAACCCTTACCCTAACTCTCATCCTAACCCTAACCTCAACATTATCCCTAACCCTAACCCCTAAACCTAACCCTTAACCTAACCCTGTCCCTAACCCTAACCCCTAACCCTGACCCTTACCCTAACCCTAACCCTAACCCTAACACTAACCCTAACCCATACCCTAAAGCTAACCCTAACCCCTAACCCTTATCCTTAACCTTAACCCTAACCCTAAACCTAACCCTTACCCTTAACCTAACCCTAACCCTAAGTGTAACCTTATCCCTAACCCTAACTCTAAGCCTTACTCTAACCCTAACGCTAAACCTTGCCCTAACCCTAACCCTAACCTTAACCGAACCCTAACTCTTACCCTTACCCTAACCTAACCCTAACCCTATCCCTAACCCTAACCTCAATCTTATCCCAACCCTAAACCTAACCCTTACCCTAATCCTTATCCTTACCCTAACCCTAACCCTACCCTAACCCTAACCCTTAGTCTAACCCAAACCCTAACCTCAACCATAAAACTAACACTAACCCTAACCCTAACACTTACCCTCACCCTAACCCTAACCCTAACCCTTACCCTTACCCTAATCCTAACCCTAACCCTTACCGTAACCCTAACTCTAACCCTTACCCTAACCCTAACCCTAACCCTTACCCTTACCCTAACCCTAACCATAACCCTTAATCTAACCCTAACCCTAACCCTAATCCTATACCTAACCCTAACCCTTACCCTTACCCTCCCCTAACCTAACCTTAAACCTAACCCTAACCCTAACCCTAACCTTAACCCTAAACCTTATCCTTACCCTAACCCTACCCCTAACCGTAAACTTAATCCTAACCCTAACCCTAAACTTAACCTTTACCCTAACCCTAACCCTAACACTAACCATTACACTTACCCTAACCCTAACCCTATACCTAACCCTAACCCTAACCCTAAGTCTAGCCCGAACCCTAACCCTAACCCTAAACCTAAACCTAACCCTAACCATAAGCCTTACCCTAACCCTAACACTTACCCTAACCCTAATCCTAACCCTACCCTCAAACTTATCCCTAACCCTTAGCCTAACCCTAACCCTAACCCTAACCCTTACCCTAACCCTAACCCTAACTCTAACACTAACACTTACCCTTACCCTAACCCTAACCCTAAACCTAACCCTAACCCTAACCCTAACCCTAATCCCTAACTCTAACCCTACCCCTAACACGTACCCTTACCCTAACCCTAACACTAACCCTAACACATAAACTTAATCTAACCCTAACACTAACCCTAACCCTTATCCTAAACCTAACCCTAACACTTACCCTAACCCTAACCTAACACTAACCCTAACCCTTACCCTAACACTAACACTAACCCCTAACCCTAACCCTTACCCTAAACCTAACCCTAACCCTTACCCTAAACCTAACCCTAACCCTTACCCTAACCCTAACCCTAACACTAACCCTAAACCTAACCCTAACCCCTAACCCTAAAGCTTAACCTAACCCTAACCCTAACCCTAACACTTACCCTTAACCTAACCCTAACCCTAACTGTAACCATATCCCTAACCCTAACCCTAACCCTTACTAACCCTAACCCTAACCCTAACCCTTACCCTTACCCTAACCTTAACCCTAAACCTAACACTTAACCTTACCCTAAGCCTAACCCTAAAACTAACCCTAACCCTAACCCTAATTCTAACCCTAACCCTTACCCTTGCCCTAACCCTAACCCTAACCTTAACCAAACCCTAACCCTAACCCTTACCCTAACCCGAACCCTAAACCTAACCCTAACCCTCACCCTATCCCTAACCCTAAACCTTACCCTTATCCTAACCCTAACCCTAAACCTAACCCTAACCGTAACCCCTAACCCTAAACCTAACCCTAAACCTTACTCTTACCGTAACCCTAACCTTAATGCTAACCCTAACCCTAACCCTTAACCTAACCCTAACCCTTACCCTAATCCTTACCCTAACCCTAACCCTATCCCTTACCCTTTAGATAACCCTAACCTTAACCTTAACCCCAACCCTAAACCTAAACATAACCCCAACCCTAACACTTACCCTAAACCTAACCCTAACCCTTATCCTAACACTATCCCTAACAATAACCCTTAACCTAACCCTAACACTAACACTAACCCCTAACACTAACCCGTACCCTAACCCTAACCCTAACCATAACCCCTAACCCTAATCCAACCCTAAACCTAACTCTACCCTGACCCCTAACCCTAACCCTAACACTACCCTAACACCTAACCCTAACCCTAACCCTTACCCTTATCCTAACCCTAACCCTAACCCTAACACTCACCCCTACCCTAACCCATAACCTAACCCTAACCCTAACCCTTACCCTAATCCTAACCCTAACCCTAACCCAAACACTTACTCTTACCCTAACCCTAAACCTAACCCTAACCCTAACCCTTAACCTTACCCTAACCCTAAACCTAACCCTAACACTAAACCTTACCCTAACCCCAAACCTAACCCTAACGCAACCCCTAACACTAACCCTAACCCTAACCTTAACCCCAACACTAAACCTAACCCTAAACCTAACCCTAACCCTAACCCTTACACTTACCCTAACCCTAACACTAAACCTAACACTAACTCTAACCCTAACGCTTACCCTTACCCTAACCGTAACCCTAACCCTAAACATAACCCTAACTCTAACCTTAATCCTAACCCTTACACTTACTCTAACCCAAACACTAACCATAAACCTAACCCTAACCCTAACCCCAACCCTAAGCCTTACCCTAACCCTAACCCTAACCCTAACCCTAACCCTTACCCTTATCCTAACCCTAAAACTAAACCTAACCCTAACCCTAAACCTTACCCTTACCCTAAACCTAACCCTAACCCTTACCCTAAGCCTAACCCTAACACTAACCCTAACCCTTACCCTAAACCTAACCCTAACCTCTAACCCTAACCCTAACCCTAACCCTAACCTTAATGCTAACCCTAACCCTAACCCTTACCCTAACCCTAACCCTAACCCTAACCCTTACCCTTACCCTAACCCTAACCCTAACCCTAACCCTAACACTTACCCTAACCCTAACCCTAACACTTACCCATACCCTAACCCCAACTCTAAACTTAACCCCAACCCTAAACCTAACCTTAACCCTAACCCTTGCTCTAACACTTGCCCTAACACTAACCCTAACCCTAACCCTAACACTAACCCTTACCTTAACCCTAACCCTATCCCTAACCCTTACCCTAACCCTAACCCTAACCCTAAACCTAACCCTAACACTTACCCTAACCCTAACCCTAACCCTAAATTAAACCTTACCCTTACCCTAACCCTAACCCTAACCCGTAACCTTACCCTAACCCTAACCCTAACTCTAACCATTACCCTAACACTAACCCTAACCCTTACCCTAACCCTAACCCTAACCCTAACCTCAACCTTAACCCTAACCCTAACCCTAACCCAAAACCTAACCCTTACCCTAACCCCTAACACTTACGCTAACCCTAACCCTAACCCTAACGCTTACCCTTATGCTAAACCTAACCCTAGCTCTAACCCTAACCCTAAGCCTAACCCTTACCCTA
>JANJXV010000315.1:55000-60000 GCA_024803745.1 Megascapheus bottae | reverse complement strand
CCTAACCCGAACCCTAATGCTAACCTTAACCCTAACACTTACCCTTACCCTAACGCTAACCCTAACCCTTACCCTTTCCCTTACCCTAACCCTAACCCTAACCCTAAACCTAACCCTAACGCTAAACCTCACCCTCACCCTTACCCTTACCCTAACCCTAACCCTAACCCTAAACCTAAACCTTACCCTAACCCTAACCCTACCATAACCCTAAACCTAACCCTAAACCTAAACCTAACCCTAACACTAACCCTTACAATTTCCCTAACCCTAACCGTTACCGTTTCCCTAAACCTAACCCTAACCCTAACCCAAACCCTTACAGTAATGCTAACCCTACCCCTACCCCTACCCCTACCCCTAACCCTAACCCTAACCCTAATGCTAACCCTAACCCTAACAATTACACTTACCCTAACCCTAACCCTAAACCTAATCCTAACCCTCACCTTAACAATAACCCTTACCGTTTCCCTAAACCTAACCCTTGCCGTTTCCCTAACCCTAACACTTACCGTTTCCCTAGCCCTAACCCTTACTCTTACCCTAACTCTAACACTAACCATAAACCTAACCCTAAACCTAACCCTAACCCTAACCCTTACCGTTTCCCTAACCCTAACCCTAAACCTAACCCTAACCGTAACTCTAAACGTAACCCTCACCCTAACCCTAACCCTAACGCTAACCCTAACCCTAACCCTAACCCTAACCCCTAACCCTAACCCTAACCCTAAATCTTACCCAAAGCCTAACATTAACCCTAAACCTTAGCCTTACCCTAACCCTAACCCTAAACCTCACCCTTACCCATACCCTAAACCTAACACTAACCCTAACCCTAACACTAACCCTAATGCTAACCCTAACCCTAACACTTACCCTTACCCTAACCCTAACCCTAACCCTAACCTTAACGCTAACCCTTACCCTAACCCAAACGCTAACCCTAACCCTAACCCTAACCCTAAACCTAACCCTATCTCTAACCCTCACCCTTACCCTTACCTTAACCCTAACCCTAACCCTAAACCTAACCCTAACCCTCACACTTACCCTTACCCTAACACTAACCCTAAACTTAACCCTAAACCTAACCCTAACCCTAACCATAACCCTTATCCTTACCCTTACCCTAACCCTAACCCAATCCTAACCCTAATGCTAACCTTAACCCTAACACTTACCCTTACCCTAACCCTAACCCTAACCCTAACCCTAAAGCTAACCCTAACCCTAACACTTACCCTTACCCTAACCCTAACCCTAAACCTAATCCTAACCCTAACCCTAACAATAACCCTTACCGTTTCCCTAACCCTAACCCTTGCTGTTTCCCTAACCCTAACATTTACCGTTTCCCTAACCCTAACCCTTACCCTTACCCTAACCCTAACCATAAACCTAACCATAAAACTAACCCTAACCCTAACCCTTAGCATGTCCCTAACCCTAACCCTAACCCTAAACCTAACCCTAACCGTAACTCTAAACGTAATCCTAACTCTAACCCTAACCCTAACGCTAGCGCTAACCCTAACCCTAACCCTAACCCTTACCGTTTCCCTAATCCTAACCATAACCCTAAACCAAACCTAACCCTAACCCTAAACCTCACGCTAACCCTAACCCTAACCCTAACCCTAACACTAACCCTAACCCTAACCCTCACCTTACACTTACCCTAACCCTAACCCTAGCCCTAACCCTGGACCTAACCCTAACACTAATACTTACCCTTACCCTAATCCTAACTCTAACCCTAACCCTAACCGTAACCCTAACCCTAAACCTTACTCAAACCCTAACCCTAACCCTAACACTAACCCTTAGCCTTATCGTAACCCTAACCCTAACCCTCAACCTTACCCATACCCTAACCCTAACCCTAGCCCTAACCCTAACACTAACCCTAATGCTAACTCTAACCCTCACACTTACCCTTACCCTAACCCTAACCCTAACCCTAATCCTAACCCAAACCCTAACAATAACCCTTACCGTTTCCCTAACCCTAACCCTTGCCGTTTCCCTAACCCTAACACTTACCGTTTGCCTAGCCCTAACCCTTACCCTTACTGTAACCCTAACCCTAACCATAAACCTAACCATAAAACTAACCCTAACCCTAACCCTTAGCGTGTCCCTAACCCTAACCCTAACCCTAAACCTAACCCTAACCGTAACTCTAAACGTAATCCTAACCCTAACCCTAACCCTAACGCTAACCCTAACCCTAACCCTAACCCTAAACCTAACCCTAACCCTAACCCTCACCCTTACCCTTACCCTAACACTAACCCTAACCTTAACCCTAAACATAAACCTAACCCTAACCATAACCCGCACCCTTACCCTTACCCTAACCCTAACCCAACCCTAACCCTAATGCTAACCTTAACCCTAACACTTACCCTTACCCTAACCCTAACCCTAACCCAAACCCTAATGCTAACCCTAACCCTAACACTTACCCTTACCCTAACCCTAACCCAAACCTAATCCTAACCCTAACCCTAACAATAACCCTTACCGTTTCCCTAACCCTAACCCTTGCCGTTTCCCTAACCCTAACACTTACCGTTTCCCTAACCCTAACCCTTACCCTTACCCTAACCTTAACCCTAACCATAAACCTAACCATAAAACTAACCCTAACCCTAACCCTTAGCGTGTCCCTAACCCTAACCCTAACCCTAACCCTAACCCTCACCGTAACTCTAAACGTAATCCTACCCTAACCCTAACCCTAACGCTAACCCTAACCCTAACCCTAACCCTAACCCTTACCGTTTCCCTAATCCTAACCATAACCCAAAACCAAACCTAACCCTAACCCTAACCCTAACGCTAACCCTAACCCTAACCCTAACCCTAACCCTTACCGTTTCCCTAATCCTAACCATAACCCTAAACCAAACCTAACCCTAACCCTAACCCTAATGCTAACCCTAACCCTAACCCTAGCCCTAACACTAACCCTAACCCTAATACTTACCCTTACCCTAATCCTAACTCTAACCCTAACCCTAACCCTAACCCTAACCCTAAACCTAACCCTAAACCTTACTCAAACCCTAACCCTAACCCTAACCCTAACCCTTAGCCTTACCCTAACCCTAACCCTAACCCTCAACCTTACCCATACCCTAACCCTAACCCTAGCCCTAACCCTAACACTAACCCTAATGCTAACCCTAACAATCACACTTACCCTTACCCTAACCCTAACCCTAAACCTAATCCTAACCCTATCCCTAACAATAACCCTTACCGTTTCCCTAACCCTCACCCTTGCCGTTTCCCTAACCCTAACACTTACCGTTTCCATAGCCCTAAACCTTACCCTAACCCTAACCCTAACGCTAACCCTAACCCTAACCCTAACCCTAACCCTTACCGTTTCCCTAATCCTAACCATAACCCTAAACCAAACCTAACCCTAACCCTAACCCTAAAGCTAACCCTAACCCTAACCCTAACCCTAACACTAACCCTAACCCTAACCCTCACCTTACACTTACCCTAACCCTAACCCTAGCCCTAGCCCTAGCCCTAGCCCTAGCCCTAGCCCTAGCCCTGGACCTAACCCTAACACTAACCCTAATGCTAACCCTAACCCTAACACTTACCCTTACCCTAACCCTAACCCTAACGCTAACCCTAACCCTAATACTTACCCTTACCCTAATCCTAACTCTAACCCTAACCCTAACCCTAACTATAAACCTAACCCTAACCCTTAGCCTTACCCTAACCCTAACCCTAACCTTCAACCTTACCCATACCCTAAACCTAACCCTAGCCCTAACCCTAACACTAACCCTAATGCTAACCCTAACCCTCACACTTACCCTTACCCTAACCCTAACCCTAACCTTAACCCTAACCCTAACCGTAATGCTCACCCTAACCCTAACCCAAACGCTAACCCTAACCGTAACCCTAACTGTAACCCTAACGCTAACCATAACCCTAACCCTAAAACTAAACCTATATCTAACCCTCACACTTACCCTTACCCTAACCCTAACCCTAACCCTAAACCTAACCCTAACCCTAACCCTCACCCTTACCCTTACCCTAACACTAACCCTAACCCTAACCCTAAACCTAAACCTAACCCTAACCATAACCCTCACCCTTACCCTTCCCCTAACCCTAACCCTAACCTTAACCCTGATGCTAACCTTAACCCTAACACTTAACCTTACCCTAACCGTAAACCTAACCCTAACCCTAAACCTAACCTAACTTTAACCCTAACGCTAAACCCAACCCTAACCCTAACCCTAACCGTTACCGTTTCCCTAACCCTAACCCTATCCCTAACCTAACCCTAATCCTAACCCTAACACTAACTGTAACGTTAACCGTAACCCTACCCCTAAACCTATCCCTAACCCTAATCCTAACCCTAACCCTAATGCTAACCCTAACCCTAACACTTATCTTAACCCTAACTCTAACCCTAAAACTAACCCTACCCCTAACTCTAACCCTAACCCTTACCGTTTCCCTAACCCTAACACTAAACCTAACCATTACCCTTACCCTAAGCCTAACCCTAACCCTAACCCTAACCGTAACCCTAACCCTAACCCTAAACCTAACCATAACCCTAACCATAACACTAACTCTAACCCTAACCTTCACCTTACACTTACCGTAACCCTAACCCTACCCCTAACCCTAGACCTAACCCTAACCCTAACCCTAATCCTAACCTAAACCTAATCCTTACCCTTACCCAAACCCTAACCCTAGCCCTAACCCTAACCTTAGCCCTAACCCTATCCCTAACCTAACGCTAAACCTAACCCTAAACCTAACCCTAACCGTAACCGTAACCCTAAAGCTAACCCTAACCCTAACCCTAACCTTAACCCTAACCCTCACCCTTACCCTTACCCTAACCTTAACCCTAACACTAAACCTAACCCTGACCCTAACCCTCACCCTTACCCTTACCCTAACACTAACCCTAAACCTAACCCTAA
>JANJXV010000315.1:0-50000 GCA_024803745.1 Megascapheus bottae | reverse complement strand
TTCCCAAACCCTCACCCTAACCCTTACCCTAACCCTAAAGCTAACCCTCACCCTTACCCTAACCCTAACCCTAACTCTAACTCTAAACGTAACCCTAACCCTAACCCTAACCCTAACCCTCACCCTTACCCTTACTCTCACCCTAACCCTAACCCTAACCCTAAACCTAACCCTAACCCTAACCCTAACCCTAACCCTCACCCTAACCCTTACCCTAAAGCTAACCCTAGCCCTAACCCTTAACCTAACCCTATCCATAACCCTAATCCTAACCCTTACTGTTTCCCTAACCCTAACCCTAACCCTAACCCTAAACCTAACCATAACCCTAACCCTAACCCTAACACTAACCCTAACCCTCACCCTTACCCTTTCCCTAACCCTAACCCTAAACCTAACCCTAACCCTAACCCTAACCCTCATCCTTAACCTTACCCTAACCCTTACTCTTTTCCTAACTCTAACCCTAACCATAAACCTAACCCTAACCCTAACCCTAACCCTTACCGTTTCCCTGAACCTAACCCTAACCCTAAACCTAACCCTAACCCTAAACCTAACCCTAACCCTAACCCTAACGCTAATCCTAACCATAACCCTAACCCTTACCGTTTCCCTAACCCTAACCCTAAACCTAAACCTAACCATAACCCTAAACCTAACGCTAACCCTAACCCTAACCCTAAACCTAACCCTAACCCTCACCCTAACCCTAAACCTAAACCTAACCCTAACCCTAACCCTAAACCTAAACCTAACCCTTACCCTTACCCTAACACTATCCCTAGCCCTAAACCTAACAATAGCCCCAATCCTAACCCTAACCCTAACCCTAATGCTAACCCTAACCCTAACACTTACACTTACCCTAACCCTAAACCTAACCCTTTCCCTTACCCTACCCCTACCCCTACCCCTAACCCTAACCCTCACCTTTACCCTTACCATAACCCTAACCATAACCCTAACCCTAAACCTAATGCTAACCCTAACCCTAACACTTAACCTTACCCTAACCCTAAGCCTAACCCTAACCCAACCCTAACCCTTACCATTTCCCTAACCCTAAACCTTACCGTTTCCCTAACCCTAACACTTACCGTTTCCTTAACCCTAACCCTAACCCTAACTCCAACACTAACCCTAAACTTTACAGTTTCCCGAACCCTAAACCTAACCCTAAACCTAACCCTAACCCTAACCCTCACCCTTACCCTTACCCTAAACCTAACTCTAACCCTAACCCTAAACCTAAACCTAACCCTAACCCTAACCCTCACCCTTACCCTTACCGTTTCCCTAATCCTAACCCTAACCCTAAACCTAGCCCTAACTCTAACCCTAACCCTAACCCTAAACCTTACCCAAACCCTATCCCTAACCCTAAACCTTAGCCTTACCCTAACCCTAACCCTAACCCTAACCCTCACCCTTACCCATACCCTAAACCTTACCCTAACCCTAACCCTAACACTAACCCTAATGCTAACCCTAAACCTAACACTTACCCTTACCCTAACCCTAACCCTAACCCTAACCATAACGCTAAACCTAACCCTAACACAAACGCTAACCCTAACCCTAACCCTAACTGTAACCCTAACGCTAACCCTAACCCTAACCCTAAACCTAACCCTATCTCTAACCCTCACCCTTACCCTTACCCTAACCCTACCCCTAACCCTAAACATAACCCTAACCCTAACCCTCAGCCTTACCCTTACCCTAACGCTAACCCTAAACATAATCCTAAACATAACCCTAACCCTAACGCTAACTCTAATCCTAACCCTAAACCTAACGCTAACCCTAACCCTCATCCTTACCCTTACCCTAACCCTAACCCTAAACCTAACCTTAACCCTAACCCTAACCCTAATCCTAACCCTAACCATTAGCCTAACCCCAACCCTAACCCTAACCCTAACCCTTGCCCTAACCCTAACCCTAACCCTATCCCTATTCCTAACCCTTACCCTAACCCTAACCGGTAGCCTAACCCTAATCCTAACCATAACCCTAACCCTTAAACTAACTCTAACCCGTAGAATAACCCTAACCCTAACCATAACCTTAACCCTAACCCTAACCCTAACCCTTACCCTAAACCTAACCCTAACCGTAACGCTAACCCTAACCCTAACCTAACGCTAACCCTAACCCTAACCATAACCCTAAACATAACCCTAACGCTAACCCTAACCCTAAACCTAAACCTAACCCTAACCCTAACCCTCACCCTTACCCTTAACCCAACACTAACCCTAAACCTAACCCTAACCCTAACCCTAACCCTCACCCTTACCCTTACCCTAACCCTAACCCTAAACCTAACCTTAACCCTAACCCTAACCCTAATCCTAACCCTAACCATTAGCCTAACCCCAACCCTAACCCTAACCCTAACCCTTGCCCTAACCCTAACCCTAACCCTATCCCTATTCCTAACCCTTACCCTAACCCTAACCGGTAGCCTAACCCTAATCCTAACCATAACCCTAACCCTTAAACTAACTCTAACCCGTAGAATAACCCTAACCCTAACCCTAACCTTAACCCTAACCCTAACCCTAACCCTTACCCTAACCCTAACCCTAACCGTAACGCTAACCCTAACCCTAACCTAACGCTAACCCTAACCCTAACCATAACCCTAAACATAACCCTAACGCTAACCCTAACCCTAAACCTAAACCTAACCCTAACCCTAACCCTCACCCTTACCCTTAACCCAACACTAACCCTAACCCTAACCCTAACCCTAACCCTAACCCTAACCATAACCCTCACCCTTACCCTTACCCTAACCCTAACCCTAAACCTAAACCTAAACCTAAGCCTAACCCTAACCCTAACCCTAATCCTAACCCTTACCGTTTCCCTAACCGTAACCCCACCCTAAACCTAATCCTAACCCTAACCCTAAACCTAACCCTAATCCTAACCCTAACCTTAACGTTAACTCTAACCCTCACGCTTATCATTATCATAACGCTAACCCTAAACCTAAACCTACCCCTAACCCTAACCCTAACCCTCACCATTACCCTTACCCTAACCCTAACCTTAACCATAACCCTAAACCTAACCCTAACCTAACCCTAACCATAACCCTAAACCTAACCCTAACCCTAATCCTAACCTTAAACCTAACGCTAACCCTGACCCTAACCTAACGGTAACCCTTACCGTTTCCCTAACCCTAACCCTAAACCTAAACCTAACATCAGGTTCCAGAAGCCTGTAATTCTGACTGTCTTAGAAAAGCCATGTAAGGGTCACAGCATTATCCAAGCATGTTCAGAAGAAGCTGAGATGGAAGATGTGAAGATGTCCTAAAATACAGAGCACTCTGGTTTTTACTCAAACCTGTTGTATTCATCCAGTGCTAACATCTGCTATGAATTTGCCTCTACTTTAAAAAGTTCTATTTATATATTCAGAAAATGTTTAGATGTTGAGAAGAAAATCATACAGATAAAAACTAAAGAAAGAAACCTTTTTGGCTTGTTATATCATGGTTTCACACTTTCGTAGCATCTTTAAAGGCTGCATTGTTTTTTTATTGTAATTAGTAAAAGGGTTACATGATATTTGCCAGAGAGAAGGTGCATTCATTCACATACATTGATACCGTTTCACATGTCTTGGTACGCGTTTCCCCCCCACACACACCCCCCATCCGTCTTTGTTTTCCCCCCTTCCCTATGAAATTTCAAATATTCAAATACAAATAAATTCAATATATCAGATAAGAAAGTGAGATACTATACCAATATGAGATAACCAAGGGACAGCAAAGGAGATGAGAGACAACATAGTACATTAAGGACAACAATTATTCATTATATGGCTTTTGTTTCACTATCCTGGAGGTCCTTTCAATTAGCTTCACATTATATGTCCTTATGTATCAAGATTTTGCTCTATTGCAAATCTCTGCTAGTAGAGCCCAAGGTTTCTACTGATTATGACGAATGAGGGAAACCACTGAGCCTAAGTTCCTTTGAGTCTGGCTTACTTCACTTAATATGATTTTTTCTAAAGTCTTTCCATTTCCTAACAAATGGGGCGATGTCATTCTTTCTGACAGCAGCATAGAATTCCATTGTGTACAAATACCACAACTTGTTGATCCACTCATCAACTGAGGGACATCTAGGTTGGTTCCATATCTTTGCTATGGTGAATAGTGCTGCAATGAACGTTGTTGTGCTAGTGGGTTTAGCATGTCCTTGTTTCTGGATGGTTGGGTAAATGCCAAGTAGTGGAATTGCTGGGTGATAGGGGAGTTCTATGTTTAGCCTTTTGAGGCACTGCCACACTGCTTTCCATAGTGGTTGGACGAGTTTGCCTCGTTCCGCCCCTGGGAACAGAGGGGCCTCCTGCTGGTCCTGCTGAGAGCTCCTGAAACTCTCAATCCCCAGACCCTTGACTTGGGGCCGCCACTGGAAGCAACACAGGAAAACGTCTGCCAACCACGCTCAGACAGAAGCTCGCAGATCCATCCCATGGTCCACTGTGAGGCCACTTGTTGGGCTAAGAGCTAGTCACGCAGCAACACATAAGTTTTATTCTAATACTTTCAAAACTTTGTACTCAAATACTCTACGTACTTACTCCCTGACCTCTCTCATTCTATTTTTCTATCTCTGGACCTCTTCTCCTCTTTCAACCCTTATACTGCATGGATCTACACTTGATGGCTGTTGAGCAACATTGTATATCTAGGTGTTTAATTATTCTCTAGGCTCAGAGGGACTTAAAGACAATAGAGATTGGATTGAGAAGCTTATTGTTTTGGACATAAATCGCTTATCAGTGAATAATTAGACTAGTCAGTATCTGCACAAAAAGAAAGAGTGATAACACCAATCAAAACTTGTGAACATCTAGAGTCTGCCAGCTACAGAGGTCTAGCTTGGTTATATCTGAAAAACTATAATCGTGTTTCATATTTATCTTGCTCCCATCTTCAAATGGGCAGAACAAGAAACTCAAGAAAAATGTCAAATCAAGAAACAACACCTCCCACCTCCCCCACCCAATGTAAACAGCCAATGGAACAGTCACTGGCAAACCTAGAGGAGAGTCTTCCAAGTGCTGTACAAATGCAATTGATAAACATCATTAATGAAAAATGTGAAAATATAAAGAAAGAGATAAGGGAGGAAGCCATAGCTGAACAAGAGGAAACCATAAACAAGGTGATAAGTGAAAAAAAAAGCCATAAAGGAAGCCATAATAAAGGCTGTTCAAAGAAAGATGGATGAATTCATAAAATCCACAAATAAAAAGGTGACCAAACTCCAGCAAATGTTCCTAGAAAATAAAGCTACTGAGCTAACCACTCAAATGTAAATCACGGAGCTAAAGAAATCCATACATGATCTAAAAGAAGAGATGCAAGGCATCAAAAATGAGCAATTAGTAGCAAGGGAGATGAAAAATAAAGTAGATAGCTTTGATAGGAGGTTAGACAATGCAGAGGAGAGAATTTCCGGGGCTGAAGATAATTTAGTTATTATAGAGAAAGAACAGAAAATGAGTCAATCCAAATCTAGGAAAAATGAGAGAGCGCTTCAGGAGGTCCAAGATACAATTAGGAAGCCTAATTTAAGGCTAATTGGTATTGAGGAGGGTCTGGAGAAAGAGCTCCTTACTGTTAAATTTCATAAACTGTGGGATTTCTGTTCTGATCTCTTCGATGACCCATTGGTGACTCAACAATGTGTTGTTCAATCTCTATGAGTTACAGGGTTTTCGTTGGTGGAGATGCGTTATTCAGTTCCAATTTGATGCCTTTGTGGTCTGAGAGTGTGCATGGAATAATTTCAGTGTTTCTGAATCTGACCAGGTTTGTTTTATGGCCTAAGATCTGATCTGTTTTGGAAAATGTTCCATGTGCCGCTGAGAAAAACGTGTATTGTGTTGTTGCTGGGTTGAATGTTCGGCAGATGTCTGTTAGATCTATCTGGTCTATATAGTTGTTCAATTCTAAGGTTTCTCTGTTGAGTTTTTGTCTTGTTGATCTGTCCATAGGTGACAGTGGTGTGTTAAAATCACCGACACTCACTGTATTTCGGTCTATGTATGGTTTCAGTGTAAGTAAAGTTTGCTTGATGAAGTTTGGAGCTCCGGGATTTGGTGTGTAAATATTTAGGATCGTTATGTCTTCCTGGAGGAAAGATCTCTTTAATAGTATGTAGTAACCTTCTTTGTCTTTTCTTACTAATTTTAGTTTGAAGTCTATTTTATCTGATATGAGGATGGCAACTCCAGCCTGTTTATGGGGGCCATTAGCTTGATAGAGTTTATTCCAACCTCTCACTTTCAAAAGCTGATTGTTTTGGGGGGTAAGATGTGTCTCTTGAAGACAGCAGAACGATGGCTCTTGCTTTTTGATCCAACTAGATAGCCTATGCCGTTTAATTGGAGAGTTAAGTCCATTGATATTGAGAGTTAGAATTGAGAGATATTTATTAGTTCCTACCATTTTTAAAAGCTTTTATTAGGGCCTGTGTCTTGAGAGTTCTTGTGGTCTTTGTCGGGCGGGGAGGAGGGATCTGAATTAAGTTTTATTGCTTGGCACCGCGCTGCTTTCCCATTGTGTTTGGGGCATGCTGTATTACTCACGCCTCTGCATAGGTCTGTGGGTGCTCCAAGGTGGTGGGGAGTCTTTCACTCCCCTCGGGTCTCCGCAGCCGCTTGTGTTCCCAGTCTGGGTTCTGCTGCTTGCTGTTCTGGTACTGCATCTGGGTTCTGCTGCTTCCGCCTTTTGCTGGTCTGGTTGTATGTTGGTTTCTGCAGCAATCTGGCTGCCGGGCTGGCCCCCTCTGCCAGCTGCCCTTTTCTGTGGCCTCTGCTGCTTTCTGCAGCTTGGAACTGGCAGAGGAGGTGGGGGAGGGGTCCTCACATTCCGAATTCTTTGTGAAAGTTGGATGTGAGCTGTATCTGGATTTCTTTTCCAGTTTGAGTCCTTTTCCGTTGCTTTTTGAGTTTGTTGTTATGGATTTCTTAAGATAATTGGCTCGTGGGATTTCCTGGTTCTCTCTTTTTGTGAGAGAGAGCTAAGCAGCGTCCCTATTGTCTAAGTGCCATCTTCCTTCCACCCCAAACATCTCTTTTTAACTTGAGCAAAACCAGTGTAAAGCCTGTGATCACCAACACAGGTAATTTACACAGTTTTGGAACTTCAGTCAATATGTCCTTGTTGTGACCTCATAATTCACAAGTTAATATTAAACTCTGTCTCACAGTTGAAGGGTTTCTAAATATAACTTTCATTAATACCAACAATCCTTTGCACATTGGAATGACTGTCTAGCCTTGAAATTGTACGTTTGAGTGAGAACAACACATGAAAGACAGATCAGAATCAGGCAGCAGCTTCTCCTGGGAGGACAGGAACTAATTTGAGCTTTGAATTTATCCTTTTGATGTTCTATTATTCCCAACAATAGTAAGTAATTTTAAGATGGAGAATTGATGCTGCCTGGGCCTGTTCTATTCTCTCAAGTCTAGTCCACTCTTGTTATTCAAATGTGACTCTCATTCATACTGTTATTTCTTGACAAATAGGCATAAACATTGCCTTTCTCCTGAATGTTAAACAGGAAAAAAGTTTCTTAGGCCAACAGATTTATGTACAGTGTAAAATGTTTGAGCGTCTCAAAAGCCAAGAGGATGTTTTAAATTCCTATTTTACTTCATATTGCTTGGGATAAGGATTTATTCTATTTTGTAATTTTAATACATTACAATTTTTTTGTACATGTGTGTAATGAATTTTTGAAAGAAAAATACAGATGCATTCTTCATTTGTCAGGTTCAGAGGCTACAGGAGTTTTAGCCTCCAGGCCCAAACACCTCGGTTCCATACATCAGGTCCAGCCACCTTCCCCAATAAACCAGATAAAGAGTTGAATGATGGTGATGCTGAGAGACAGGAGATTTAAATAATATGGCATGAGGAACACTGTATATAAAGTATGTTTTTCAACTTGTTTTTTATAGATGTTTGCTTTACATTTAAATAGAAGAAATTGGGGCAGGGAGAGAAGAGGTATGTGTTATTACACCAGTCATAGGTGTATTGAGGTGGTGGTCACAGATGATACAGTTGGTCTCTGTCTCAGGATTGCTCCAGGGGCCTCATTACAATGAGTTATTTCTGCCTGACAGGGGGTATATGTGTCTGCTACCACAGACACTTGGCTACAACCACGTCCTATGGTTCCTAGACTTTTGAGGTGGCTGAAAAGTGGTCTCTGGGGAGAAAATCTCAGAGCAAGAACACAAGATTCATAATGAACCAGAGAAAAGATATCAGAACCAGTCCTTGGCTTCTTGAGGTGTTGATTGGGATGCAGATATGCTGAATAAGGATACTGAATGGGCCAAAACGAAATGCTGAGTCATGAGATGGGGAAAGTTGAGTCAAAATACCCGAGAAACTTGAAAACTGTACCTTTTGTAGAAGTAGCTTATTCCAGCCTATGGAAAGATTATGTAACACTTATAAAGATATCATGATTAATACACCCAATGCAGCTTTCTATTTAATTCATTAATTTTATTGGCATTGGGTTTGAACTCATGTCTCACATTTGCTAGGTGAGCGTTCTGTTACTTGAGCCATATACCAGTTCTTTTTTGCTTGAGTTTTCTGGGCTGTTATGGAAACAGTTTGTATACTTTTCCAATTGGTTTTGAGCTTGGAAGCTTGTGCCTATAACGAACTTTCTCTCAACAATGAAGTTGGCATCAAGGCAAGTATAGCTAAAATTAGGGGAGGGCCTAGGTCCTTATGCTATTGTTTAAGTTCTTGGATCAAGAAGCATATTGTGATCCTGTTATATAATGAAATATGTTTGGTTTCTATTCCTCTTAGACTGCTTCTACAGCCCCTGGACGTTAACATTAAGGCCTGTGAACTATTAAGGGTGCAGAATTGCATGATAATGATCTGTGAAATAATTTGTGTCTGAGTCCCTGGCAAGAATCAGAACAGGGGCTAGACACCAAGAAGTGGAAGGCATGATTATAGGCTTAGGATATTCGCCCATTTCCCTCAGCCTTTTGGATGCTGGAAGGAATGAAAAGTGGGGTGAACACTGGTGGCCAGTGATTTACATTAGTCATGCCGGTGTAGTGAAGCCTCCATTGTAAAACAAAACAACAACACAAAACAGAAATAGGTGAGCAAATGAATCTTTCTGAAGGGTGTTTTTCCCACATTGGGACAGAGACAAGGAGACAAAGACAGAGATAGAGAGAGAGAGAGAGAGAGAGAGAGAGAGAGAGAGAGAGAGAGAGAGAAAGACAGAGACAGAGACAGACAGACAGACACAGACAGACAGACAGACAGACAGACAGACAGACATATATCCCCAGTACCCTCTGTCAACATTTTACAGTCCTTGTTTGCAACCAGGATCTATAGAACTTGTTCTTTTATACTGGTCAGGGAATGTGAAAATGCTGCAGTGAAGTAATAAATGTTTAGTGGCTTTGAGTAAAGCTTTGTAGGTTTTCAGTCATATGCACCTTGTTTTACTATGAATTGATGTTACCATTAGAACTTAAAGAAACCAGTTTTTAATGCATTCTTTGTTAATGGGAGGAAAAAACATTCATGCTTTCTCACAAAAATATTGTTTGTGGAAGTGGCGCTGTGACTCAAGGAGTAGGGCAGTAGCCTTGAGCTAAAGAGTTCTGGGACAACAGCCGTGCTGAGTTCAAGCCTCACAACCAACCAAAAACAAAAAAACCAAAACAACAATAACAAAAATATTGTTTGTGCATCCGTGGGTATGCAGAGTTTTTAAATATGATATTTACTGAATAACTAAAGGGTGTAGTCTTACTGGGAGGTAAACGAAAAGTTGAGGATAAGAAATCTTGCTGGCTGCTACTGAGTACTAGGCGCTCCTCCTTTTCACCATGTGTGGACAGCTGGCAGTTTGCTACGAGGGATGCAACAAGTAGTCATGCGACAGTGAAGCAGAAATGCATCTGCGTTTTCTTATTGGTCTGTATACCAATGGTGTATACAATGAAATCTAAGCCTTGGGTTCCTTAGAAACAATGAGGATGAGCAACTCCTGATGAGAAAGGCAAGTTCCAGATTTAAAAAGTGTGATCCAATCTGAGCCTTGTATCCTGTGGTCTAGTAGGTACTGCTTAACCACACAGATGGGCGTGAAATATAAAGACAGGATGTGGAAATGGGGAGGAAAGGTTTCTAGAATTAACAAAATACTGCACAGTTCCCTCCCCCCATATTATTTGTAAAGATACAGAGGTCTGACTTTGTTTTCTGGAGTAGAACTGAGCTCTGGCCTTGACTGATAGTCCTACTTTAGCCCTCTTAAGTAGCTAGGACTTCAGGCATATATTGCTGTGCTTGTACTTATGCTATTAGTTTTACATATAGTGTTATATGGTATTATGGGGATAAAACTGTTTTCTGTTACTATGGAAGAGGAAACTAGGTACTTAAAAATATATGGCTTGTTTCAAAGACTTTCTGACTCAATTCCCTCCTTTCTTTTGAATTCTGGCTCTGACTCGTCTATGGAAATTTTTAGTTAGAATAAAATGAGAAATGCTTTAGCCGTGGGTTTTGTCCATGGGCACACATATGAAACAACAGATATTCTTGCTTAGTTAAATGGAAGTGTTACTGTAATCACTAAAATCAACTATTGGGAATTTTCTCACATTGCCATCAGCAAAAATTGTTTCTTAAATAATTGAAGAAATATTAATGATTGATGCAGTAAGAGTATTTGAAAAAATTCAACCTGTCCTTTAGGACTTCATCTCTCCTCATTGTTACGGGCTTGCCTTTCTTCCAAATACTGCCTGTGCACGATTTGCCAAAGACAGGTACCTTGAGAAGATTCGCCTTTTTGTTAATGATTCAGCAAGTAATGCACCAAAAGATGATAACACTGACCATTACATAATAATTTCCTTCTTGTTTAGAGCTAAGTACTTTATATTTTTACTTCCTCGAAAAAGAAGTGACAGAATATAGTAGACTCAAGTGAGTCTTACTCTCTTAACAAAGAATGGAAAAATGCAGTTTGGGGCTTAGCTATAAATGGGAGACTAAACTTGAAACAATAAAAAGTGTCTATGTAAACAGTAGATATTGTTAAATAGGTAAGGATGTCTTTGCATCTAGAGTTTCCATTGTTAAGCTAGTAGATGTTGAGAATATGCTACCCCTATTCTTCTGTGGAAAATTCATCTTTTAGACTGCGTGTATATTTTCATTATGGTCTTTTTTGTTAGTTCATCAGAATTAGCAGTGGAAACTTCAATTGTTCTTTAGGGCTGAATGGACAATCTTGTTAAAAATGTTTTCTATAGTTTTAATTTATTTTGGACGTTGATCAAGTCTGACCCAGATACAAGAACTGGAGTGCTTTAGCACTCCAGGACTTGGGTATGATTGGTAAGTAACATTAATCACTTTTTGGGTCCCATCCAGTAGATAACTGTTTAGTGTTTTGCCAGTTTCTCCAGGCTCTTAAAGTATCATTTAATTATCAAATTTGCTATAATATGGGCACTTTTAGTTAGATTGTATGGAAAGTTGATCAAAAATAGGGTTAATTCACTAAGCCAGAGCGCAACCCCTCACTTCCATTTCCAGCTGGAACCAACTATAGATAGAAGGAAATTACAAATTAGTGAGTTATGTTATTACTAATCACATGGGTAATATTGAAAGTAGAAGACAAAAGAAAGCTATCATGGTTAGATTCATTTTGGCTTATATTTTTCCTTGGTTACTCCAAAAGGGTGCTAAGCTTTCCTTGGTGCTTTCCAGTGTTAATCCTGTACTTGTGACTGAAACCTTATTGGAAACAGTCATAGCAGATGCAGTTAGCATGAGATGATTACCAATGACTGTGAGCCATCAATCTAAGGACTGGATATCTTTTTAGAGAAGGGAGAAGGACAGTTGGACATAGGAATCCTGAGGGAAGAGAACCATATAAAGATGGACACAGAAATGAGTGAGGAAGCTCCAAGGAGGATTGCCAGATAGATATACCAAGAAAAATGTGTTTCCAGGCCTCTTAGACACACACACACACACACACACACACACACACAGACACACAGACACACACAGACTTATATTTAGGTAGTGAAGTATTGATACACACTGTGAAAGAAAGAATGGACGCTAAGGATTAATATTCACCATGTGCTAGTAGGCAGGAAGTTTAGACTTTTCTTGGGTGCAAAATTTAAGCTGCAGTGTGAATGATGAAAAGTAGTGACACCAAAGAATGGCAGAATTGTGATTCTGCTTTCTGGGCTGAGAGATAATATTCATAGCATTAAGTATAAAGTTTGAACTTTTTCACACTCTGAACTTTGGAGTGGAACTGTGCTCAACATGTGCATAATAGGACATGGCAGGAGAAGGAACGTGAGTGAAGGAGGTGAGTTTATACTTAGTTGCTCAGAAAATGCCAAATACTGTCTGGACTTACATGCTACATTCTGCTTCATGACAGTAGAGAAACGTGAATCTTATAAAGCCAGGCTTCTATTCCAGGACTATAGATCTGTCATTTTGACTGCACATCAGTTTCATTTCATATATGTAAATGCTTGAAGTTCTTTACAAAAGAACTCTGTGATATTATTGATTTTATGAGTTGTGATGTTTTTTGAGGTCTTGCTTTAAGTAGCAAGTAAGTTTTGAGTGCAGTTCATGAAGAACACCTATTTACTCATTTTAGGGTTAAACCAAAGCCAGTTTCTAGAAAGATGGTGAATATCTTTTTGATGTCTGAGATCTCGATCAGGGACAGAAAATAGTTTCAAAATTAGGTCACTCATAAGGTTACTGGTGTGAGAAAAACATCCTAAGTAGAAATAAGAGAAACTTAGAAGAAATGGGATCCATAACGAATTGTTAATGAGATCACAGTGGGAATCATAACCAAGGAGTAGAAGATTATATGATGATGTGAATAATTAATTAGGTGAATAGAAAAGATTATAAAGAATCGTTTACCATTTGAATATTACTATATAAATGTCCACACATATGCATAGATGGTGATTTTGAAATTTAGAAGTTTAAGTAGCTAGCTCAGAGACTTAAGTTTCTGTTTCCTGGTTCAGGAGAAATTTTGGTCTATTATTGGATGAAATAGAGAGCTACTGAAGATTACTGAGTAGAAGAGTTGAATGACAATGGAAAATTTTATTTGTGTAAAGAAATAAAAGAATCATTAATATCTGAAAGTTGAGTCAGAGTGTGCCTCTGAGATAATATCAATGAAGTATTGCAAGCAGTGGTAAAGAAAATAGCTAGATAGCACTATTTACTATAGCAAAGATATGGAACCAACCTAGATGTCCCTCAGTTGATGAGTGGATCAACAAGTTGTGGTATTTGTACACAATGGAATTCTAGGCTGCTGTCAGAAAGAATGACATCGCCCCGTTTGTTAGGAAATGGAAAAACTTAGAAAAAACCATATTAAGTGAAGTAAGCCAGACTCAAAGGAACTTAGGCTCAATGGTTTCCCTCATTCGTCATAATCAGTAGAAACCTTGGGCTCTACTAGCAGAGATTTGCAATAGAGCAAAATCTTGATACATAAGGACATATAATTTGAAGCTAATTGAAAGGACCTCCAGGATAGTGAAACAAAAGCCATATAATGAATGATTGTTGTCCTTAATGTACTATGTTGTCTCTCATCTCCTTTGCTGTCCCTTGGTTATCTCATATAGGTATAGTATCTCACTTTCTTATCTGATATATTGAACTTATTTGTATTTGGATATTTGAAATTTGATAGGGAAGAGGGGAAAACCAAGACGGGTGGGGGGTGTGGGGGGGAGGGAAACGGGTACCAAGACATGTGAAAGGGTATCAATGTATGTGAATTAATGCACCTTTTATCTGGCAAATATCATGTAACCCTTTTACTAATTACAATAAAAAAAATCTGATTACAAAAAAAAAAGAAATCACCAAGTTTCCAAGTGGTAAGAGAGGAAGCAAAGGTTATTAGCTTTCCAAGAGGTAAGGGACCAGATAGCATAGGAAGTATTGTTCATGAATAGAGTGAGTGAAGGCTGGAGTTGATGAGCATTTCAAATGTCATAGGAATGTATTACTTATCTTTCATAGTTTTTTGCAGCTAGTTGTTTAGGAAGCTGAAGTTTCTCAGTGTTTTTGCTAGGTGGTGCAGTACAATCCTTTCCAGAACTGAGTAATACAGGTAGGGTTCTGTTTGAATACAGAACAGTTTCTGCAAAACAAAGGAAAAGAGCCTTCCTGACAGGTGGTTCCTCAAAAGACTTAACATAAAGCTCCCAGATGAACCAGCAATTCCACTAGTTGGCATTTACCCTGTTGTCCAGAAACAAGGACATACCACATCCACTATCACAATGACGTTCATTGCAGCACTATTTACCATAGCAAAGATATGGAACCAACACAAATGCCCCTCAGTTAATGAGTGGATCAACAAGATGTGGTATTTATACACAATGGAATTCTATGCTGTCAGAAAGAATGACATCGCCCCATTTGTAAGAAGATGGAAAGATTTAGAATAAAATCATTTTAAGTGAAGTAAGCCAGACTCAAAGGAACATAGGCTCAATGGTTTCCCTCATTTTTCCTAATCAGTAGAAACCTTAGGCTCTCCTAGCAGAGATTTCCAATAGAATAAAACCTAGATACATAAGACCATATAGTATGATGCTAAATGAAAGGTCCTCCAGGATATAGAAACACAAGCCATATAATGAGTGATTGTTGTCCTTAATGTACTATGTTATCTCTCATCTCTTTTGCTGTCCCTTGGTTACCTCGAATTGTTACAGTATTTTACCTTGTTATCTGATATATTGTATATATGTTTATTTGGTTATTTGAAATTGGATAGGGAAGGGGGGAAAACAAGATGAGGGTTGGGGGTTGGGGGAGGGAAATGGGGACCAAGACATGAGAAAGGGTATCAATATTTATGAAGTAAAGCATCTTCTATCTGGTGAATATAATGTAGCCCTTCTATTAATTACAATAAAAATATACTAAAAATGATTCTGAGCTGGAGAATGGGCTGCTGAAGAATTTCGAGGAAGTCCTCCCAGGAGAAGATAGTCAGTGGGCCATGCCTTGGGAGTAAGACTGAGTTATAAGAACAGAGCATAGCATGACACTCTGGAGACCATGAAAATCACAGGTGGTGTTGTTGAGTTTGGATAAATAGCATGAATTAAAGGTAGAATGATTTCCTGATAGGCATGGTTTTCTCATGTGGAGTTGAATGTTACTGTTGTTGAATGAAGGAACAGGAATCAAGACACTTATTTTGTAGTGGTCACATTCTGATTTCCTGGAACTTCAGTTTCTCCTGCTTGGACCTGTGGCAAGTTACTCCCTGCATTATACACTGAACACACCACTCACCATGGTTTTTAGGCTTCATGAAGTGAGGGATCTGAACAGTTCTTGAAAAAAATGCGGTATTATTTCAGATGTAGTGTAAAATTTCATGGAAACATTAAAATGTGTTCAAATTGTGAAAAAATGAGTCAGCAGTTAAAATTATGTATCAGAGTAGCTTTTGTGAACTGGCTTTTGTGTACTGTGCACAGAGGCAGTTTCAGACTTTTAATTCCAAACTTGAAAATGGAAAATAACTGTAAAAGAAAATTTTTTTCTTTCTGCTTCAAACTGAGAGAGAGCAAGTTGTATAACTGTTGCTTTACAGAAGCAGTTGGTAGCATATGTCAGGACAATTTGCAGCTATTACTCCCTCTTACAGATCTGAGAAAATTGAATTGCTGAATAACTAATGTAGTTGGGGGTGAAAGTCACCTTTCAGTCACCCAATGACTGTGAAACAACCCTACTTTAAAAATTCATATTGCTGAGTTGCATTTGGAAAAGTGTTGTCCTCTTATAAATTATATTTTAAGATACATTAAATTTGCTTATGCAATATGTATATTTATATACATATGTCTACGAAGTATGTATTTACAGAGTAGAAGAAAAATCCATCCTCCTCTCTCCTTGATGTGCTCCTTTTAACAATTGAAAGCGGTCATGAGGAAATGGGGGGATGGAGGGGAATTTGGATGAAGGTAAATGGAAAAACAGAGATATTTTGAAGGTTTTATTCCCAGTCATTTTGTGTCTTTTGAGTTGGTAATGTGAGGCAAATATTTGTGTTGCTTATACTGTGCTATAGTCTACTCTTGTGATACAGAAGGATAAGACCTAATTTGATGTGGAAAAGAGCATGTACAGAGATAATGAAACAGATCTACATTAAAATGTAATATCTTATGTGTACTATGAACAAAGGAAGGTTTGCAGATCAATTTGCATTAGAGCAGATACTGGTTGTCACTGGTAATTCAGGACTCTGGAGTTAGAGGTAACTTAGCTCAGGCCAACCGAGCCAACAACTGCACATATTTTCTAGAACAAAACACTTTCATAATATCTTTGGGTCTCAGTTTCCTCACAGTGAGGGGCTGACTCTGGTGATTTTGCCTAGTTTCAAGATTCCATATGAACCTATTTTGTTCAATTGCTGCGAAAATTGACCACAGTGTATTCAGTCTTTAGTAGTTCATTTCAGGCTCATCTTTTTGAATGTTTTGGTAAGAGAAATGAGAAAGAATCTCCTTGAAATTGAGAGAGAGCCATTCAGTGAGACAATCTTATTCCTTAATGATACCAATTCTCTCCACTTTAGGAAGGTCAGATTACTCTGTCCTACAGCACTTGGAGTCTATTTGTTTTTCAAAGTTCTACTTCCTGGAACTTGTGAAGGAATTGTTCTTTTCTTGGAATCTCTTATATTGAGAGACACATATTTGTCATATATATTTGTAAGTTGCTTAACTTCTTAATAGTCAGAGGTGCATATTTGTAGGATAGTTTTTTTTCTTTTCTAAAAGCTCAGAAAGGTAAAAAGATTCAGTTTTTCCACATTCTTTGAATCACTTTTAGCTCTTTGTGATAGATATTTACTTCTAACAAGCTTTTCAAGACAGAGTAGCTTTAGACTCTAGGGAAGATTCTCATATACACTCACCTAGTTTTCCTTCTTAATAAATATCTTATATCACTATGATACATTTATTATATGAAATAGACCAACACTGATATATTATTTTTAACAAAAGCCCTTATATTTTACTCCATTTCCTTTTTCCCCCTAATTCTCTTCTGTTTCAGAGTTGTACTTAGGATTGCACTTGATGCTGTAGGCTAGTGACTCTCGAATGTAATCCTAGCTACTGTAGAGGCTGAGATCAGAGAGGATCATGGTTCAAAGCTAGTCCAGGCAGGACAGTCTCTGAAACTCTTATGTCCAATCAACCACAAGAAGACCAGAGTGGCTCTGTGGCTCAAAATGGTAGAGCACTAGCCTTGAGCAAAAGAGCTTAGGGACATTGCTCAGGCCCTGAGTTCGAGCCTGCAACTGACATTGACTCCTCCTGTCTGTATATACTCTTAGACTTCTGTTTCAGTTTTGATTACCCTTCATGGTTTTAAGGAGCGTGCTTTGTGAATTAGATAGTATGTTCCACTGTCATAATTCTTCTATGATGATCAGAAGGAATATCTAGCATTCTGAGAACATAGAAGTAAGACACTGTTGTTATCATGCCATGTTAAAGGGACATACTGTTGATATGTTATCACTGTTGGTATTATGTATTTCTTTAGAAGGAAATCGTTATGCAAAATGTATATGCACATGTAGGGAGTTGTTTCTGAACCTCATTGAGTTTGGAGTACCTTCATAAGTTATTTGGAAATCTCTATGAAGGAGAGATTCTCTGTTCTTTCCTTCTGTTCAACCTGCCCTTTAGATGAGAATGAATTGATGGACATTCGATTTATACTTGTGGTGATAACCTAACACAAATCTATTACTACGTAGTTGCCTCTAGAGCTCTATGAGCTCTGTGCTACAACTCTGTCACATGATTACCAATATATTTTTGCTTTTAAAATTCAGTTTTTATTTTTAGTACAAACTATTTATGGTCACAATGTTAGAAACAGGCATTCCCTGAGGATTATTGTCTCCTTGTATTGGAGAATGGTATTATAAACCCAGATCTGGAAATTAGGCATGTTTATTACGTTTTGTGTGTTGCTCTTTGTAGCTGAGAGAACAAGGTGAAAAATAGTATCTTTTGCATGTATGGACACATTTCCATGTGCTTATTAAGATGTAAGGAAGTTCATATTGCTGTTTCTGACCATTTCTTTCCTACAGGCTTTGAGTTATTTTAACTGCATGTGATATATATTTACTTGTAATAAACTTTTAAAGTCCATGTAGTTTTAGATTTTTGTGAAACTTGTGAAGACAGTACAGAGAGTTCTCAAGTAATCTACAGCTGCTTTCCTGTATTATTAATATTTTACTTTTGTATGGGACATTTGTCACAATTAATGAACCACATGAATCACTCTAATTTTGCCTCCTGGCAAAGCACACAGCCTCTACCATCTACCATACGTAATTTTATTGTTTAATATATTGTGTAAAATGGTTCATGAATTGTTAACTGATAACCAATGGGAAACAACCATGTCAACAATATAGTGTAATGGCAAGTTATTGTTGCATGTATTAACAGTCTTCACTCATTTTTACAGTTACTTAGTTGTGTACATGTTGTCCTCACACTTCTCAATCAAATTATTAAATACAATTTTATTTTTTAAAAGAATTTGTTAACATTGATTTTTACTTCATATTTCAAATGACATGTTTAACAAATAAGTGGGAATTTTATTATAAAGAGCATCATTTTGACTATATATTAATAATACATACATACTTTGGAGAATTTGAGCATCAAAATGACTAAAATTAAAGGTGGAAATATTCTTAAATATGGTATCATGTAGGAAAATATATTAGTCACGATACCTTAAATGAGCAGGCAAGTCATTTGAAAACATACATAAGCATGCATTTTACCTCTCAATGATGATGTTGCTTAAGAAAAGATTAATACCTAAGAGTTTGTGATTTTTAATATTATGAACTGAGTTTGAGAGATTTTCAAATCTCTATCTGAAAGCTTTTATTCCTATTGGATGTGTTGAAAATTGTGGCTCATGAAACCCTGACATTAATCAACAATTCGGTACATACAATACACTGCTGATACATCTTGATAAAATTTGCCATATTTTTAACAGAATATCACACTCATTTTATTTGAAAAATTTGACATTTTGAATACAAAGTAGCATTAAATACGATTTTGAGTACAGTTAGATGGACTTGTTACAGTCTACCTTCCATATTTGTTTTTCAGTTGAATCTCTTTAGCCATTATGTTTAATCCTTACTCATCTTTTAATCCTTGCCTATGAAAGAATTTATGTAATAAATCATGTGATTGAATTGTGTGATAAATCTCCACCTTAGACCCTATGAATGTGTCTGCTGTCATGACCCCTTCTACTTGGCCTTATGATTATTTGCTTGCATATTTTATGCCCTACTGCACTGTGAACCCTTCCTGTGCTGCAATTAAAGTCTTCTTTTTTAGAGGTTAGTATGATGCTTTTGGCAGAGAAGATATGAATTAAAGTTTTGGATCCATGGGTCTTTGAGCTTCTGTATACAGAGTAACATTATTATCACAACATGAGTACTGGGTAGTTGGATTGTCTTGAAACACACATTTAAGTTGCTTGTCAGATGTTTACATGCAACATTTGGCCCAAATCTTAGTGTACTGCTTAAGAGTGAGGACTCTGTGATTAGAATGTCTACAGCTCTTTGTTCTATCTCTTAAAAATTGTGTGACCTTGGGAAGAGAACTTAATTTCATAATCTTCCAATCTCTTCTTCTGTACAATGAGATTTATAATAAAATCAAGTTTATGCCATTTTTATGTGTTGAATGCTATTAAAGCTAGGCATTATTAATACTGACTTACTGATAAATTTATTCTAGTCATATCTGCAATACTTTTCCTATTTTTATTACTTTCAATAGAATATTTTCATCCTCATGATCACTCCTTATTTCTAAAGATTTGATGGCTGGTTTTTCCAGGAGAGAGAGAGAGAGAGAGAGAGAGAGAGAGAGAGAGAGAGAGAGAGAGAGAGAGAGAGAGAGAGAGAGAGAGAAAGAGAGGGAGGGAGAGAGGGAGAGAGAGTTCTCTTTCTTTGCACTGAAAGCAGTGATGATTTCCCAGCATACATCCATTGCTTGGCTCCCGGTTGAGAAGTAATTACTTTGGCATTATCTCCTATGGCATTTGCCATCTGCTGGCAGCATCTCTGAAATGATCCAACTCTTCTGTAGTCTGCCAGTAGTTTATATTTTTATTGGCTATGTTTCCAATTCAATTTCTCACTTCTACATTGGAAAATATGGCTGATTTCAGGAGACTTGATAATTACAGGAATCTTTAGCTTGCACTACCGAAAAGTATCTATTTTACTTTGTAAAATCCTGTTAAATGTGAGAGAAAGAACCCCTTAGAAAGGAGAGCAGAATATTGTGATACCATAAATTTTGGTTATACATCATTTGTTAACACAGAAATTATTGGAAGTGATTCAACTTTGTAATTTCTACACCACAAATGGCAGTGATCTTTGAACAATAAGGTTTAGAAGGCAGTACATGTTTTGCTTTAGTGCTCAGCTTCTCTGATTTTGGATTCTAAGCCATTTTCCCTATAGGTCGTCTAGTTTCCTGATGTTCTTTTAAAATGTCATTGCCAAGGACTGTTCAACAGGCTGGATTTGCATCTTCAGAACCACTGCTTTCCACAGCACATGAAGGATATTGTCAACCTGACACATCTTTTATCCTTTGCACTTCTGTATTTATCTTTCATGTGGATCTATGCCAAAGCCTCCTGTAAATTTTAGTGGAGTGCCTCTTAGCCTTTGAATTCCCTTTGTCTGTAGGGAGGCATATTCTTGAAAGGACTCCAGGAGGGCAGTTATAATGAGCGATCCTCTCATTTTCCTCATACTCTTACAGACCTGCCAAAAAGCCGCTTATTTCACCAAAGGATGGTGCTGTCTGAAAGACACTCTTGTGCACCCGAGGGATTGCTGCCTAGTCAGGTCCCCTGGAAGATGTCTTTGTTTTGCATTTTAATCACTAGACCAAAAGCACAGGCATGAATTATGGAAAGCACTAACTCTATGACTTTAATTCTCTACTTTATTGCCGTTTGTATTGTGCATCATGTGTCCCTTAGGAATATATCCCAATAAATTAAATATATGTATATGTGTGTGTATATAGGCCGATGTGTAATATCTATATACACACAGGTTATAAATTAGGGTTTGACTGTTGAATTGACAAAATCTTTTTTGTTTTGAAAATTTGTGATTTGTGAAAATGTTGATAATGTCAAGTATTGGTGAGAAGGTAGAGAAATAGTTATGATTATTTTTATATACTATGGGAGAATAAAAATTGCATAAGTTTTAGGGATGTTAATCTAGCAAAAGTCTTAAAATTGTTCATTTCTAATTCATTTCATGAGAAACTGTGTATAAGATGTGGTATTAGTTACTGGGAATGACAACGTGTTGTTACCATTATCAATCTCATTTTTGTTTGAAGTAGGGCTATATACAAATTAAACAAGCTAGTGAATAGCAAGAATGTTTTATGGTGATTAATGTTCTCGTAAAAAGTAAGAAATGGTATTGGGGAAGTTATTTTATTTGTTTCAGGTGGGTAGTCAGAGAAGGACTTACCATGGATGTAATATTTAGGTAAAAAAAAACAGAAGGAAGTAGGAGAGAAGGGCATGAAGAAAATTCCAATCCAAGCACGAGAAACTAGCAAATGAAGAGGTCTGAGGTGGAGGCTTGTTGAGGAATTCTGAGTCATTCCGAGCATGGATATTGGAATAGAAGCTGTAAGAATGGAGGAGATGGTAAAAGTAATGACAGAGTGAAGATGACCAGTTCAGGGAGACAGAGGTCATTGAATACACTTTTTAAAGGACTTTATAGACTTTATAGACTGTTGCTCTTTAATTTCTATGTAAAAGAGTCTATCAGTACCTAAAGTTCTATATGCAAGGATTTTTTTGGAGCACTGGCTTAGGTTGTCTTTTTTTGTTTTTGGCACAGGTGTATATAATTTTATAATTTTATTTGTACTTTCAATGTAGGATACGGTCAGTATATGAAAGCTAGTTATCATTTTTTATCTAGTTATTTAAGGTGCTTGTTTACCTTTTCTCTAAACTTTACAGAGAAGTGATTCAATAATTTGTATTGTAATTTATTCCCTTGTCCAGATATAAATAAATACACACCAAAAATGCTAATTAAAGCAAACATTGTTATTCAAACAATTCATTATTCAAAGAAGTTCTCTAATATTTAATGTTAATTTTATTTTGTGGATGTCAACATTCTCTATGACCTTTTATCATTAGAATTCATAAGTGGCTAATCAAAAACACAAATAAGCATAAGAGTATTGAGATTTAAAATCATAGTTTATAAAAATACTTTGGTAGTGGTCCTGTAATACTTTCAAATATTTATTTGGTGGTAATGGATTTTGTATTGCCAGAGGGCAGCAGTTCTTCTACTGACTGTTATGATAACACTGTTTTATGTTTCTTTTCTTGTTCATTTCTTGTATTTTTTATTTTTCTTATTAAGTAGTTGTATAAAAGTCTTACAATTTTGTAAGTCAGGTTATGAGTACAGTGCTTCTTGATTAGTATCATCCCTTCCTTTGCCCTCTTTCATTTTCCCCTCCCATCCCTATCCATAAATTCATAGTTCAGTTTTTATTTGTTTTATATTTTTTGTTGTGCTGCATTAAAGTTGAAATAACTTTTGTTCTTAGATTACTACCTTTAAAAATAAAGGTGGAAAATTAATTTATACTTAGCAGCTAAGGTTAACACTCAACTTTTCCCTACAACAGTCTTGTCCTCATTTGGCTTGCTTTGTAGGCAGAACACTCCATCCTTCAGTCCTGATTTTTGTTATTTTGAAGAGATAGTCTCATGGACTTTTTACCTCAGCTGGCCTCAAACTACAATGCTGTAGGTCTTAGCTTCCCGAGTAGCTTCCTGAATAGTTAAGATTGTAGACGTGTTTCCAGCACCCAGTAAGGGTAGTCATCTGAACCCTTTGATTTTACTGAAGAGTGAGTTCCATTTTGATTTACTACACTTTCTATAGATATTTATGTATTATCTGAAACTGTATGCAAGAAATTATTCAGGCCAGCCACCCTGTTTCTATGTCATCTAAATTGATACAATCTGAGTAAGAGGCACTTTGCTCGAAATTCTGGAGAAAAGGTGACTTTTTCCCCACTGAATGTGAATGAGGAAAGCTTAGTAGATCTATAAATATCTTGGAAGATGGAGGGAAGTAAGGAAAACTCACACACAAATCTGGGCATGGGTGGCTCACTCTTGTAATCCTTGCTACAAAAGAGGCTGAGATCTGAGGATTGTGGGTCAAAACCAGCCCATGCAGAAAAGTCCCCATGAGATTTTTACCACCAGTTAACCACTCCAAAACTGGAAATGATGCTGTGGCTCAAGTGGTAGAGCTTTAGCCTTGAGCGCAACGAGGCTCAAGGACAGCCCCCAAGCCCTGAGTTCAAGTCCCACAACTGACAAAACAACAACAAAAATCCCAAATAATATCAACAGAAAACCAACTTCACACATAAAGATAAACACACACAGAACTTTTGGTGCCATGGTCAAGTGTTTTAGATACATGAGCTAATACATTTCACTTTGTTTTTTTTATTTATTTTTTATTGTAATTAATAAAAGGGTTACATGATATTTGCCAGATAGAAGGTGCATTAATTCACATACATTGATACCCTTTCACATGTCTTGGTACCCATTTCCTTCCCCCCACACACCCCCCACCCGTCTTGGTTTTCCCCCCTTCCCTATCAAATTTCAAATGTCCAAATACAAATAAATTCAGTATATTAGATAACAAAGTGAGATACTATACCAATATGAGATAACAAGGGACAGCAAAGGAGATGAGAGACAACATAGTACATTAAGGACAACAATCATTCATTATATGGCTTTTGTTTCACTATCCTGGAGGTCCTTTCAATTAGCTTCACATTATATGTCCTTATGTATCAAGATTTTGCTCTATTGCAAATCTCTGCTAGTAGAGCCCAAGGTTTCTACTGATTATGACAAATGAGGGAAACCATTGAGCCTAAGTTCCTTTGAGTCTGGCTTACTTCACTTAATATTATTTTTTTCTAAGTCTTTCCATTTCCTAACAAATGGGACGATGTCATTCTTTCTGACAGCAGCATAGAATTCCATTGTGTGCAAATACCACAACTTGTTGATCCACTCATCAACTGAGGGACATCTAGGTTGGTTCCATATCTTTGCTATGGTGAATAGTGCTGCAATGAACATTGTTGTGCTAGTGGGTTTAGTATGTCCTTGTTTCTGGATGGTTGGGTAAATGCCAAGTAGTGGAATTGCTGGGTCATAGGGGAGTTCTATGTTTAGCCTTTTGAGGCACTGCCACACTGCTTTCCATAGTGGTTGGACATTATATGTCCTTATGTATCAAGATTTTGGTCTTGGCTAGGGGAAGTCCTCTGAAGCTTGTCTTCCTTCCAGGTTGTTGCTCTGACTCAATGCCTTGCTAGTATCCCTGATCCTTTATTTCATAGTGCTCCTTTTCTTGTTTATTTCTGGGAGAGTAAAGATTGATCTACAGGTAGGAACTTTTAGGGAAAGGAAGAGAGTACTTATAGCTGAAGAGATAGAGATCATTTCTGCTTTTCCTCATCTTTCCCTTTTCCTCATCTTAAAAATGTAGTGGAATTTCAGCAATCTGCTGAGAAAGAGAGGCCCTTATTCCCTCTAAAATCAGGAACGAGACAAGGATGCCCACTCTCTCCACTCCGCTAAAAACATAGTATTAGAATTCCTACCCAGAGTAATAAGGCAAGAAGCAAGCATAAAGAGGATCCAAAGGGAATCAAAGATTCCACCTCACTCCAGTTAGAATGGCCATGTTCAAGAAATCTACTAACAACAGATGCTGGAGAGGATGTGGCCAGGAGGGATCACTGCTGCAATGTTGGTGGGAGTGCAAACTCATTCAACCACCATGGAAAGCAGTATGGTAGTTCCTCAAAACACTAAACATAGAGCTCCCCTATAACCCAGCAATTCCACTACTTGGCATTTACCCAGTTGTCCAGAAACAAGAACATACTAAATCCACTTGCACAGTGATGTTCATTGCAGCACTATTTACCATAGCAAAGATATGGAACCAACCCAGATGCCCCTCAGTTGATGAGTGGATCAACAAGGTGTGGTATTTATACACAATGGAATTCTATGCTGCTGTCAGAAAGAAGGACATCGCCCCATTTTTAAGGATATGGAAAGACTTAGAAAAAATCATATTAAGTGAAGTAAACAAGACACAAAGGAACATAGGCTCAATGGTTTCATAATCAGTAAAAACACTGAGCTGTCTTAGCAGAGATTTACAATGGAATAAAACCTAAATACATAAGGCCATATAGTATGATATTAAATGAAAGGACTTCCAGGATATAGAAAGAAAAGTCATATAGTGAGTGATTGTTATCCTTAATGTACTATGTTATCTCTCATCTCTTTTGCTGTCTCTTGGCTATCTCATATTGTTACAGTATTTCACCTTGTTATCTGATATATTGTATATATGTTTATTTGGTTATTTGAAATCGGATAGGGAAGGGGGAAAAACAAGATTAGGGGTGGGGGTGGGGGAAGGGAAATGGGGACCAAGACATGAGAAAGGGTATCAATGTTTGTGAAGTAATGCACACTCTATCTGGTGAATATAATATAACCCCTCTATTAATTACAATAAAAATACATGAAAAAAGCAAAGAAAGGGAGGCCCTTATTCTTTTCCTTTTCTCTTAATTTATTTTTTGCCATGAACCGGGCCTACTTTGCTGTAATAATTTGTGTGCACATTCTTGCATTGATGGGTTTGCTGAATGTGCCATTTGCAAACTCCTGTTGACCTGGTCTTGCACTTCAGTGACTTGTGGGCATTGTCTTCCCAATTTGGGCTCCGGGAAGAGGGAAGAGTAATTAACACCAATGGATGAGATGGCTGTGGATTGAAATTTCCTATGGCTGAAAAAAATTAAGCAACAGTGTTGGTTTCCTTATTGTGCCCTACCAAGAGGAGGTCTGTGACAGATAGAGGCCAAATTGCACATCTAGAATAAAACAAGGGCAGACTCCCAGGGGGAAGACACTCTAATTGGTGATGGTAGTTGTCAAATTTGCCAGTAACTGTCACTGTGGGAGTGACCTTTCTGGAGGATTTTTTGAAAAGTATATTCTTCTCAGTGTACTGACCCTTTGAAATTATGACATATGTAGGGAAAAATAAGAGTTTCATCCTCTGAAAGTCACTGTCATTATCTGTCTTTCTTTAGTTTTGAGGGAAAAAAACTAGGTTTCATCTCCGTGTCTCTCTAAACAAGTACTTCATTGTTAAACCTTGTCAGTCATTTGAAAACTGTGTAATTACAGTAGTGAAGAGAGATTTAGGTAGACAACACATTAAAATAGTTTAAGGAAAAAAAATTATGTGTATTTATCAACATAATTTGAAATTTCACTTGTAATTGCATTAAACAAATATAAAGCAAGCACATAATTTTATCTAGTCTTTAAGATAAATCATAAACGGGAAAAAGAAAAGAAATAATGTCACATACTACATTAAGAACAACAATCAAGCATCCCTGAAATCCTTTTACCTGAAAGCAGTTCATTTTATATCTTATGTTAAGGCTATGACTTTGCTGAAATAATTATCAATTTTATGTTGGCTATCAATAATCAAATGTGAGGCTTACTAGGTAGTATGCATGCCAATATTGTCACATACCATTTCAGACATCATTATTTATCCAAGAAACACTGTTGCTATTACATTGTTTGAATGTATTTAAGAATGTTTATAAGCTGATCTACAAAGAGTATGTTGAACTTTCGGTTAGATTTTTTTTCTTGAAAAGATGAGTGAGAATATTATGAGGAGGAATGAGTGATGAAAGAAAATAGTAGAAATATATGTTTTGTGCTTATGGTATTTTTCTCTGAAGTACTGGATATCATGCATGTCTGACTCGCTTCTACGTATTCTTGGGTAATGCTATCCAGACATTGTGGTTCACTAGATAAACTACTGATTCTTTATTCTTAAATGGGGTGACTTCCAACCAGAGACAATTTAAATATTCTAATAATTACAGTTTTTAGCTCTCATCGCAGGATGCTAATGGTAAGGACCATTAGGAACAAGACTAATTTCTCTTTCTGGAAAATGCCCAAATGGTTTTGAGGAGTTTTATGGGTTTAACCCCCTTGAACTCTAGATAGACTTTCCTCTACTTTGTCCTTGTCCTTCCTCTTATTTCTTTTTTTTTAAATTTTTTATTGTAATTATTAAAAGGGTTACATGATATTTGCCAGATAGAAGGTGCATTAATTCACATACATTGATACCCTTTCACATGTCTTGGTACCCATTACCCTACCCCCAGACCCCCCACACGTCTTGGTTTTCCCCCCTTCCCTATCAAATTTCAAATAACCAAGTACAACTAAATTCAATATATCAGATAACAAAGTGAGATACTACAACAATATGAGATAACTAAGGGAGAGCAAAGGAGATGAGAGACAACATAGTACATTAAGGACAACAATCGTTCGTTATATGGCTTTTGTTTGAATATCCTGGAGGTCATTTCAATTAGCTTCATACTATATGGCCTTATGTACTAGGATTTTGCTCTATTGCACATCTCTGCTGGTAGAGCCCAAGGTTTGTACTGATTATGACAAATGAGGGAAACCATTGAGCCTAAGTTCCTTTGAGTCTGGCTTACTTCACTAAATATGATTTTTTTCTAAGTCTTTCCATTTCCTAACACATGGGGCAATGTCATTCTTTCTGACAGCAGCATAGAATTCCATTGTGTACAAATACCACAACTTGTTGATCCACTTATCTACTGAGGGACATCTAGGTTGGTTCCATATTTTTGCTATGGTGAATAGTGCTGCAATGAACATTGTTGTGCTAGTGGATTTAGCATGCCCTTGTTTCTGGATGGTTGGGTAAATGCCAAGTAGTGGAATTGCTGGGTTATATGGGAGCTCTATGTTTAGTGTTTTGAGGAACTGCCATACTGCTTTCCATTGTGGTTGAATGAGTTTGCACTCCCAACAACATTGCAGCAGTGATCCCTCCTGGCCACATCCTCTCCAGCATCTGTTATTATTCGTTTTCCTGATCGTGGCCATACTAACTGGAGTGAGGTGGAATCTTAGAGTTGTTTTGATTTGCATTTCTTTTATGACCGGAGATGTTGAGCATTTCTTCATGTGTCTATAGGCCATTTTTGTTTCTTCTTCAGAGAAGACTGTCTTTAAGTCTTTGGCCCATTTATTAATGGGGTGGTTGTTACTTTGGCGATTAGTTTTGGAGTAATTCAATTTTTTGAGTTGTTGATATATTTTAGATATGAGGCCTTTGTCCGTTGTTTGGTTGGTGAAGATCTTCTCCCACTCTGTAGGCTTCCTATTTAATTTACTACCTATGTCCTTTGCCATACAAAAGCTCCGCAGTTTAATGCAGTCCCACTTATCCAGCCTTTCTCTGATTTGTTGTGATTCTTGGTCCTTATTAAAAAGTTTCGACCTGTGCCAAGGAGGCCTAGTGTATCTCCTTATCCTTCCTGTAAAGTTTTCAGTGTGTCAGCTTTTACCTCCAGGTCTTTGATCCATTTGGAGTTAATTCTAGTGCAAGGTGACAAAGAAGGATCCAACTTTGGTTTTCTGCAGGTGCTTAACCATTTCTGCCAGCACAACTTGTTGAAGAGGCTGTCTTTCTTCCATTCTATTTTTTTGGCTCCCTTGTCAAAGATTAGGTGGCCATAGGTCTGTGGTTTAATATCTGGGTCCTCAGTTCTATTCCATTGGTCTTCAGGCCTGTTCTTGTGCCAGTACCAAGCTGTTTTGAGAATTAGAGCTTTGTAATAGAGTCTAAAGTTTGGAATTGAAATTCCTCCAGCGCTGTTCTTTCTGCTAAGAAGTGTTTTTGCTATACACGTTCTTTTATTATTACATATGAAATTTTGAATTGCTTCTTCTATTTCTTTAAAGAATGCCATTGGGATATTGATGGGTATTGCATTGCATTTGTAGATAGTCCTTGGCAATATTGTCATTTTCACAATGTTGATTCTTCCAATCCAGGAGCATGGGAGGTTTTTCCTTTTCCTTAATTCTGCTTTAATTTCCTTTTTTAGGGTTTTAAAGTTTTCATCAAAAAGGTCCTGGAGGATGGCCCGCTCAAGAATTGAGGGGGGAGAGATGCTGGCTCCTATTTTCCCGCACACCCTACCCACTGTTGGGTCCGAGCGCCCTCCACTCTCCAGATCCAGTGACCTGGGAGAGGAGTCTTAGGGTCCGCCTGCTTGTCAGTTTCCAGTCAGATGGCTGGGAGTTAAGCCCGTTGGGCGAGGGGGAGTTGGGACAGCTCCGCCTCCCTTGGTGGGGTGCTGGGTCTTAGGTAGTCCACCTGTCAATCTCCAGTCAATGGCCTGAGGGAGGGGGCTGTTGAGGGAAGGGACAGGATGCTTAATTCCTTGCCCCCCTACTCCTGCCAGTCTTTCTGGGGTGGGGTGAAGGGGTCTGAGTTAAATTCTATTGCTTGGCACCCGCTCTGCTTTCCCGATGGGTTTAGGGACTCGCTGTATTACTCACGCCTCTGCGTTCTGTCTGTGTGTGTTCCACGGTGGTGGAACCAGTTCTATGCTGGTTTCTGCAGGGGTCGGGCTGCCCTCTGCCAGCCGCCAGTTTTCGCAGCTTGGAGCCAGAGGAGAGAGTTGGGGGGAGGCGTCCTCGCGTTCCGAATTCTTTGAGAAAGTTGGATGTGAGCTTTATCTGGATTTCTTTTCCACTTTGAGTCCTTCTCTGTTGCTTTTTAAGTTTGTTGGTGTGGATTTCTTAAGATAATTGGCTCGTGGGTCTCCCTGGTTCTCTCTTTTTGTGAGAGAGAGCTAGGGAGCGTCCCTATTGTCTCGGCGCCATCTTCTGTCCTCTCTCTCTTTTATTTTTTAAAATCACTTTTTAACCAGGGGAGTAATTGTAGCATGGTGCAAAACAGGAAATCGTTCAGAGCGATAGGGGTTCTCATCCTACTCAACTACAAAGCCAAAGGAGAGGAACTGATGATAATGTTTTCTCTATGCTTTGTGAACTTTTTCCTTTGTTAGGGACGCTTCTTGCTTCTCCTTCTGAGAGAACATACAGAATTTAATTCATTACTATATCATTTTAAAAGCCTTTGCATTTTGAGTGCAAGCACCTCAACCCTTATCTTCTTTGTGTTTTAAAATAAATTCACTGTATATATACTTACCATATGTATTTATGTATCTGTTTATCTATCTATCTGGTGAGATAGAGAGAGAGAGAGAGAGAGAGAGAGAGAGAGAGAGAGAGAGAGAGAGAGAGAGAGAGAGAGAGAATATTATCACATTTTACACTAATGGATTCAAAACTAAGTGTTGGAAAATGTAGCATTAGGAAGTCTGAATCTTGGACTTACAAGGTTACCAGTGATGGAGACTTGATTATATCACTCCTGGGTTCTGCCCCTTCTTAAGTAAATGCAGGACCTCTTCTTGTCTCATAGCTGGTGGGAGTCATAGAGCACTAGTCTGCTCTTGGAAAGGCACAAAATCACTCAGAGAGAGAGAGAGAGAGAGAGAGAGAGAGAGAGAGAGAGAGAGACAGGGACAGAGACAGAGACAGAGAGAAAGACAGAGACAGAGAGAGAGAGAGAGACAGATACAGACAGACAGAGAGAGCAAGAGAGACAGAGACAGACAGAGACAGAGACAGAGCCAGAGCCAGGAGGGAGGGAGACAGACAGAGAGAGAGAGCAAGAGAGAGACAGAGACAGAGACAGGAGGGAGGGAGAGAAAGTGAGAGACAGAGACAGAGACAGGAGGGAGGGAGAGAGAGAGGGAGAGACAGAGACAGAGACAGGGAGGGAGAGAGTGTTCATGTACATGCATGTGTCTGTGGTGCCATATTGGATGATGAGAAAACACCATGTGCAGGACAGAAATTTATCTCACAGATATCCTTAAACTTACTGCTGTTCTTACAAAAAAAACTGAATAGTTCTAGAAATCCCTCTGTAACCCTCACTTTGCATTAAGAATTAAGGATTCTTCCTTTCCTTCTTCCAGAAGGCCTTCTACCATGAGATGTCTCCCTTACCATTTCTTTTGCTGTCTGCCCAGGAGTATTAATTTCCTTTTTACTCCTGGAGCACTTCAAGTTTCCCCGAGTAGTTCCTTTCATATGCTGCAATGAAGCTTTTCCAGTACTGCTGTCCATTGTCTTCTTCCTATCCTCTGTCTGTTACCTGTCTAGCTCCTTTTAGATCATTATAATCTTAATGACTTAGCCTATTACTCCAATTTATAGTTTTCCTTTCTTTTATAATCCCAACTTGTAAAACAGCGCCAATTCGTTTTAGATAAAATGCCCCATTAATAGTGAGAACTGAGGTTTATAGTTATATTGACAGTATTCTGTGTTATGTTTAATACATAGTAACTCACAATAAACATATTTGATTAGATAAACAGCAGCATAAGACTAAGACTGGAATTTAAAATGCATTGGCCAAAGTAAGGAGTTGTTTTTTCCTTGATATAAAATACAAAATGATGCACCTAAGTGTTGAAAGATGAATTTAAATGCATACAATTTGAAAATTTGTGCCTCCAGATCTTCATATGTTGTTTATTCACTTTGCATGCCTCTGCCACCTCTCTTTTCCTATCTCTTTATACATCTGGCCTTATTTATTTATTTATCTTTGCCAGTCCTGGGTTTAACTGAGGACCTGAGCACTGTCATTTGGCTTCCTCAAGGTAGAGCTCTACCACTTGAGTCACAGCACCACTTCTGGCTTTTTTCTGTGTATGTTGTACTGAGGAATCAAATCCGGGTCTTGGCTCATATTAGGCAAGCACTCTACCACTAAGCCAAACTTCTAACCCTCTGGCCTCCATTTATAAACCTCTGGCTTTTGTTAACGCCCATTTATGTTCCAGATCTGGGTATCTACCAGTGTCCACAGGGATATTTTCTCATATTTTCAGAACGAGGCTCCATCTTTTTTTAAGGTGTTGTTGCACTCTGTTTGCAAAAATCCCTCACCTTGCATTCTCTTAGCATTGAAGTATTGACTCTGTGCAATGAGGTATTGACTCACACTTGAGGCTGATGGGGTCATTGCCTTATCATTTTGGCCTTAGAAGAGGCTAGAGATTGGCTTGATAATGGCAGTTTCATAGGAGTTTTATTCCTATTTGATTAACAGGGGCAAGACCCCTGGACAAGAGGGCTCAAGTAAACTTCTCTGGCTGACAATGTTTGATGTCGGTTGTCATACATCATGGCTGGGGAAATTAAGAATGGTCTGTGCTAGTCCACTGGGATAGGATAACAGAAACCGTGCTTGGTCTCTGGACCTTGTCATAGGAGGAGGCTTTTTTTGTTTGCTAGTAATAGTCTGTTTGTGCTGTAATAAACTATCCCCCCAAATAATGCAGCTTTTTGCTTAATTGTTGAGTTCTGATGAATCATTGCTGCTGAGAGTTGTATGGGAAACCTCTTCATATTATAGTACATATTCAACATAGAAGGTCCCTATGGAGGGCAGGGTGTACAGCTGTGCATGGAGCAGATAGGAAGGAGTTCTTTCTTCAATGAGCTTTCCATCTGGTGATGAAGCAGCCAGTTCGCATGTGGAAAGACACAAATGTTTACCAGTGAACGGTATGGAAACAAAACAGTCAGAATAAAGTGGTGGGCAGATCTCTGCTTCTTGCTAACCATGGGGCATATTTGAGAGATGGTGCACATTTGAGTTAACATATATGTTCAAAGTGCACCAGGTTCCAAGTAGACATTAGACACTCAGTAGATGCTGGTGACTCAAATAAAATCCAGCGCTTCCTCCTCTTTCTACAATTTTTCTTATTTGGAAAATTGCCTGAGTAGTATGAGTTTAGAAAGGCAAAATGCATGCACTTGTAGTGTGTGTGTGTGTGTCTGTGTGTGTGTGTGTGTGTGGGTGTGGGTGTGGGTGTGGGTGTGTGTGTACAGTTATAGAAGGCATAGCTGACTTTTGAGAAGAAAGAGCTTCTCTACTCTGCTACCTTGGGTTTTGAATTGTTGTTAATTCTGACTAATCATGACTAAATACTTTATATTGCTATTTAGTTTTATACAAGCATATGTGGAATGTAAATGTCACAATAGACATGAAAGTCTTTTCTCCACGTTGAAGATTATGTAGAAGAAGCACAAGCTTGCTTTTGATTCCTGATACTATGAGCAATGTCTGCATTTAATTTGCTAGTGTAAGATAACGTGGTCATCTTTTATTTTCCAGATTGAAGCTGGCCACAGGATTGTCCCAGCACTGCATTCTGGACCCTCCCTTGGCCTAACAGTCCACACTTCAGACCCTGGCACACGTGAGTAATGATCACGTTCACTTATCAGTACTTTCTTAACACACTAGACTTTGCTTTTTGAAACATCTTCCCAAGACATTGCCCAAGTTGGGTGCTAAATAAATGGTGTCATGAACACATTTAAACATTATAAGAGTAACACCATAATCTGTGGTTTCCCAGTTAAAATATTATAACTACACTTTCTTTTTGGTGCACATGCACTCTGTGTTGATTGAGTAGAGAAAAACCTCCTCTTCTTTATATGAGAGTTAGCAATTTCACAAGGCTGTGTGGAGTAGGCAGCAAGCGTAGCCATGTATTTTGTTATTGTGTGTGTGTGTGTCTGTGCGCGTGCGTGTGTTAGACCTTTCATGTGTTGTGTTATTGTGTGTGTGTGTGTGTGTGTTAGACCTTTCATATGTTAGATCTTCTATTTGTACCTGTCAGAAGATGACAGTGATGGAGGAACTAGGCCTAAAAGCTTTGTATATGGTTATTTTCCTACAATTCTGGGTGGATAGTAGGAGAATAATGACAAATTATTTTTAAGAAAATCATTTCTTGATTGTTTATATTCCTTTAAATAGAAATAGTAATCATTTATTGCATTTTGTTCTTGAAGGAGTGTGGGGGAGGGGTACATGATAGCAAAATGGCAGAATAGAAGCAATAAAGGCCTGGGGTTCAGACAAACAAAACATTTTAAATCCCAGCTTTAATGCTTAGTAATTGTATGATCTTGGGAGAAACAACCATTAGAAAGAAACAAGTTCATTGATTGGCCTCAATTATCTATAAAGCAGTGCAGGGTACTTTCAAAGTAAAAATAGGGAAACTTTGCTTAATATAGAGGTCTCATTTATATTTGTAAAGCACTTCATCAGTTTCAAACATATTTTCCCAGGCTGTTTTCTTTCTCCAATTGTTAGTTTAATGACTGCCTGCTCATGTCCTTTGTGTTGGATAGATTCTGCCTCAAGTTTCTAGAGATGGATGAATATAGGGATCACAGCATTGGACAGATGGACATGGCAGTAGTTTATAATAGTTACTCAAGTTTACAGGAAGAAGGACATTGTATGGGAAGACAGGAGCTGTGGGTGGTGACTAGATTCAGGCATGGATGCCCTCTGATCCTGTGTGTGGAAGGGTTTACCTTTTTTGAGGCATTTTAAGGTCATGCACAGAACTGATACATAAATCTCAGGAAAGAGCAGGACTCATGCAAATCACCTTCATCTAGGAGGCTCTGTGGCAGGGAAATGGGGAGAGAATCTTGTAGGTAGGTGAGAAGGGACTTAGCTAGTTTCCTCTGGGGGTCAAGACTCACCTATAGGTTAAGGTTACATGATACATGATTTCTTTTTATCATAATTAGTAATGATATGAAATTCTGAAGATCTTAAAACTGTACAAAAGTTGTCATGATAAAATGATTGATAAATTAGAAAGTAAGAAGTAATCTGTGTGTAATAATTCTGTGACAGTAAATGTAGTTCATATCCCTGCATACATGAAAGGATTTTGAAATTTAAGAATAACTCTCTCTGCAATTAGTGTAGTAGGAAAATATCCCTGTAATTACATGGGATTAAACATCTTGGTAAAGTAAAGCCATATTTGATGCCATAACCTTTTACCAACTCCTGCCCAAACCCTTCCTTCTCATTGCCAGCACACTTTGAAGACTTGTACTACATTCCTCTGCCACCCAGAACAAAGATCAGAGCTTCAGTTTTGATTTATGAGTTTCTATGATACAAAATCATTCTTTCTGATGGAAGAGTAGAATTGCATTTTGTGTTATATTGGATAAATGCCCAGAAGCAGAATTGCTGGATCATAGGGAAGCTCTAATGTTTCAACTTTGAAGAACCTCTGTACTGCTTTCCAGAGTGGTTGACCAAGTTCACATTCTTACCAGTAGTGTAGTAGAGTTCCTTTTGGCCACATCCTACCAGTATTTGTTATTATTACTTTTTTGATAATGGCCATTTTAACTCCAGTAAGGTAGAATCTCAACTTTCTTTGTATTTGTATTTCTGTATATTAAGTGAAGTAGGCCAAACCCAAAGAAACAGACCGCTTGATTTCTCTTATTTGTGGTAACTAAAATATGCCTATCAATCTGCAAGTAAACACACTCAATATTACAAGATAAAAAAATACACTGGGACATGATAAATTATACAGGTCTCCAGACATTGACACAGTGAGACCAAAGGATAATCTTGGCAGAGGATCACAAAGATTCAATAGCTATGTGCATATAAAATAATATCTATTCAACTCCAGGAAGCAGAAAAAAGAGGGTATTTTAAAAAATTTGTTGGGCCAGGAGGTTGGCCTAGTGGTAGAGTGCTTGCCTAGCATGCATGAAGATCCGGGTTCGATTCCTCAGTACCACATACATAGAAAAAAGTCAGAAGTGGTGTTGAGGCTCAAGTGGTAGAACTTTAGTCTTGAGAAAGTCCAAGGACAGGGCTCAGGCTCTGAGCTCAAGCCCTGGACTGGCAAAAAAAATAATTTGTTGCTGATTGTTTTTGTTTTGTTAATCTGTTTTTGAGAGGATGGGACTAAAGGTTAAAAAATTGCAGCAATGATACTCACCAGGTGAGGATGAGGGAAAAAACAGGGAGAGAGCAAGGGAACGGGTGACACTGTTAAAAATGTATTCAATACTTGACTTATGTAACAGCAACCCTCTGCACATTACCCTACAAATTCATACACACCTATTTAAGAGTTCATATAGCAAGGGCTTTCCAATACCTGTTCATTCCATTTACAGTCACCTACCTTCAGCCTCATGTGTTTTTATGCCTTCTCCAGCCTCAGAGCTTCCCATAGACCTGGCATGCTTTATCTCCCCAACCTATCTTCCTAGTTTTACCTATACCACTTTTGCTATATGACAACTACTGGTTTGCTTAAGTGACATATCCTATGAGAACATTTTTTCTGATATCTGTAGTAAAGTTGACCACCATGGTATGAGTAATTCTGTAGTTCTTCTTCACGGTATTCCTGAAATTTATACAATGGAGTAAATTAAGAATCTTGCTTTTACTTTTTAACTATGTTGGCAATAGATGAAGTAAACACATGGGAATGAGTATCAATGTTCAAGAAATAATGTAGCCACTACCTGATGAATGTTACTGTAACCCCTGTATATATCATTTTGACAATAAAATACAATTAAAAGAAAAGAAAAAATAAAGAACCCTGTGATTGCCAGGCAATTGAGGCATTAAAAAAATAAAGACAAAAACCAGTCTTCCAGTCCATTTTATTTAAAAACATCTCATCATCTCTTAAGCAGTGATCTTCTATTAACATTTATGTCTAGCTCGAGGGTAATCAACAGAAACTTATTTCTGAATTAATTAATATCCCATTGAGAACACATTTCATAGTGTCTCCAAGAAATTTCAGTACAACTAATGATCTTGCACATTCGTCAAATTGTTTAGGATTTTGAAATGCAGAAACATTGATAACATTTAACCAATTAAATGGTCAGACTTTAGTGTAATAAATATTGAAAAGACATCAAAATCTTTTATGTACATGGGTTCCTAAGTTTTTTAATTATTTTAAAACTTGCAGTTTTAGTTGGTATCTTTAATAGTTGCAATTAAAAGCAATTATTGATTAATAAACTTAAATATTTAGTACCTAAATATTCAGTACCTAATGAATTATTTTATTAATAATTGATTTTTAACATTTATTTCTTTGGATAAGTAGATGAATTAATAAATGGAGATTATCGTAATTTTTAATTCATAACTATATACTTAAATTGTGTATTTTATAATTTTTATTTTATATTCCTTATTATTATAATTAATAGAAGGGTTACATTATATTTGCCAGATAGAAGGTGCATTATTTCACATATATTGATACCCCTTCTCATGTTTTTGTCCCAGTTTCCCTCCCCTGGTCCCCTCATCTTGTATTCCCCCTTTCCTATCCTATTTCAGATATTTTATAATTTTTATTCACAATTTATGAATTGCAGACTATGTCAAATACAATAGAAGCATTTGTTTTTTTGTATGAATTAGTGGCTCATTAGTAGTAAAACTTTTTGAATGTATGTTCATAAGTTTGACTAATAAAAAATTAAATTAGAACTATAGTATCATATTTTTGGAAAAACTATGGGCCAACTAATTTTGTGTTTTATTTCTGATTGAGTGGCTCATTCAACTAGACGTAATCTCTGAAAAGTTCTCTTTGGAGTCCAAAGTATTTTAAATTAATTATTTTATGAGTATGGAACCGTAATATAGATTCTGGCATAAAAGCCTATAATAGGGGGTTGGGAATGTGGCCTAGTGGTAGAGTGCTTGCCTAGCATTCTTGAAGAAGCCCTGGGGTTGACTCCTCAATACCACATACACAGAAAAATCCAGAAGTGTTACTGTGGTTGATGTGGTAGAGTGTTAGCCTTGAGGAAAGCCCAAGGACAGTGCTCAGGCCCCAAGTGCAAGCGCCAGGACTAGCCAAAAAAAAAGCCTATTATATACCACAAAAAATGATCTAACAAATGTGATTATTTTGACATCAGTTCTCACTATACAAAAAACAGTCAGTTTCTTCCTTGTGAATGAAGATGATTAGGGAAGCATGTAAAGTTATCCACTTCATTTGGGTTTATGTTCTGGTCTGATATTTTCTATTTAGAAGTAGTTTTCTAAGGCAATTTGTATCATTGTCAGCATGTGTCTTCGGGGAATCAGAGGCAATTAACTGCCAAATTTGCCAGTGATCTCTTTTGTTGTATGACGACCTGCAAAACACTTTTCCTAACCAGACAGTTTATACGTTTTTTTCTTAGTGACAAAGGGAATAATACAGCTTAGAGCTTACAATGGTATATGTGCACTAAATGAAGAAAAATGTTTCATGGCTTATTCTTTGCATGAAATAGATGAAAGTACCTTCACACAGTCCCGGTAAACACATTTTAATACTAGGAGGCAATGATACATTTATATTTCACTAGGGACTGATGTCATTCATCCAAGCAATGCTGCTGAGTGCCCACAGATTAATGGTGAAGGGAATGTTGTGACTGTCCACTTTGACCTAGTCACCCAGTATTATATGCATGTCAGTTTATTAGGTCTCACCACTTTTTCAAGAGGTAGTGTCTCATTGCCCTATTCATATGGAAATAGAAAGACTTGGAAAAAATTATATTAAATGAAGTAAGCCAGACCAAAAGAAACATAGGGTGCATGACTTTCCTCACTTGTAATAATTAGAATGTGCCTATAAATCTACATGTAAACTTTATGAATAGTAAAAGACAAAATATTATACTTTGTTCAGGACTCTAAAGCATTCACACAGGGAGACCAAAGGAGGATATTCTTAGGAGAGGATCACAAGGGCTCAGTAATTATGTGCATATGATCATAGAAAATGTTGCTGCTTATGGAATTGAACTCCAAGAAATGAAAACAAGACGTTTTCTTTTTATTATACTGGTTGTGGTTCTTTTTTTCTTCTGATTTTTCCCTTTTGTCTCTGTTTTTGATTTCTCTACCCTTTGTCTAGTAAGTGATTAGGGGAGAAGAAGGAAAATCACAAAAATGGTAGAACAAAGGGAGACCTAATTCAGCAATGATACTCACTAGACACTATGTTTGACACTACGTTTGAAGTGACTTATATAATTAATAATCCCTTTGGATATCACCTTTAGAATTAAAAAGAAACGTAAAAAAGATATAGTGTCTCCTTAAAGTACAAGGCCATATAGTACTTAGTCCTTTGATATTTGCAGTTGTGAGATTATTCTGTGAACATACCAAGATAGGCTTATTGAAGGAATATTGTGTAATCATGCTTTAGAGTCAGACAGGGTCTACTTAGTGTCTGCTATATGGCTTAGGGAATGGTAGTTGAGACCGGTTCTTGATCTGCTTTTGTTTTTCTCAGTCTGAAAAATGAAGATACTGTTGTCTTTAAGTGTTGTAAGAATTAGAATACCTAACTTCCCCAAATATGATAAGTAGACACTAAAGGATTCTTATCTTGAAATTGGGGCACTGAGTGGTATTCTTTTTATATTTAATCAAAGTTAAGCAAGAAAAATGTATCTTGTAATAATACAGAAAAAAAATGAAGTACTCCTTTGCCATCTAGGTTAAAGTAACTGATTTTAAGTTTGGTACATAGATTTTGTCAATTGCACTTTTTCATGTTTTCAGGAACTAGGCTATATAGAGAGATTATTGTTCATTTTTCAAAATAGGAATATTCATTAATTTCCACCTTAATAAATAGTTTACTTAGATATTTTTATGTTTTAATTTTTTCATAACTGTGCTATGTATATCGTATAGCATGGAACTTTGGAAAATAAGGAGATCTTCATTTTTTCAAGTACGAGCTGTAATCAGATTATGCTAAATACTTCTCCATTTTGCCAAAACAAAATCAAACCCCTAAAGCCTAGGGGAGGAATTGTATAATTTGCTAATGATGATAGCCAAGATATTAAGAACAGTCACATATATTTTCAGCAATGACCATTAGCGTTAATGATGTTCACTTACAGTGAGTTATCGAGAATTGAATCCAGAGAGAAGTAGATGGCTTAATAAGTATTTAGAGTTTATTAATCAAATTCTTACATATTACTCTGAAGAAATAATGATGAGATTAAGGCTTTTAATTCTTAAGGACATAATTATATATGGTTGTTTGCGATGAGTGTTCATGAATGCGCTTTATTAATTACGTTCATTTAAAGGTTCATATGTCCCAGCACACTTTAATTTTCACCACATTAGATGACAAATGCAATTAGTGAATGCAATCCGTGTCAAACATATACTAGCCAGTTGAATAATAGGTTTATTGTAAACAATAAGAAGTATAATATTTATGTGTTAGGCACGTGTTGATATTTTTATGTATTTTGTTTTACTTTTCAGTCTTTTACCATATAAAAGTGTGCCACAGGTGACAGGCAAAATTTTACTGTTAAATTTTATTTTTTGAGTGATAAATTATTAGACTTTTTAAAAAATTTTTTTATTGTAATTAGTGAAAGGGTTACATGATATTTGCCAGATAGAAGGTGCATTAATTCACATACATTGATAGCCTTTCACATGTCTTTATACCCATTACAATCCCCCCACCCTCCCACCATCTTGGTTTTCCCCCCTTCCCTATCAAATTTCAAATAACCAACTACAACTAAATTCAATATATGAGATAACAAAGTGAGATACTGTAACAATATGAGATAACCAAGGGACAGCAAAGATGAGATACAACATAATACATTAAGGACAACCATCGTTCATTATATGGCTTTTGTTTCAATATCCTGGAGGACCTTTCAATTAGCTTCATACTATATGGCCTTATGTATCAAGATTTTGCTCTATTGCAGATCTCTGCTAGTAGAGCCCAAGGTTTCTACTGATTACGAGAAATGAGGGACACCATTGAGCCTGTTTCTTTGACTGTAGCTTACTTCACTTAATATGATTTTTTCTAAGACTTTCCATTTCCTAACAAATGGGGCGATGTCATTCTTTCTGACAGCAGCATAGAATTCCATTGTGTACAAATACCACAACTTGTTGATCCACTCATCAACTGAGGGACATCTAGGTTGCTTCCATATCTTTCTTATGCTGAATAATGCTGCAATGAACATTGTTGTGGTAGTGGATTTAGTATGCCCTTCTTTCTGGATGATTGGGTAAATGCCAAGTAGTGGAATTGCTGGGTCATAGGGGAGTTCTATGTTTAGCCTTTTACGGCACTGCCACACTGCTTTCCATAGTGGTTGAACGAGTTTTCACTCCCACCAACAGTGTGGTACTGATCCCTCCTGGCCCCATCCCCTCCAGCATCTGTTATTATTCGTTTTCCTGATCCTGGGCATTCTAACTGGAGTGAGGTGGAATCTTAGAGTTGTTTTGATTTGCATTTCTTTTATGACCAGAGATGTTGAGCATTTCTTCATGTGTCTATAGGCCATTTTTGTTTCTTCTTCAGAGAAGACTCTCTTTAAGTCTTTGGCCCATTTATTAATGGGGTGGTTGTTACTTTGGCGATTAGTTTTGGAGTGATTCAATTTTTTGAGTTGTTGATATATTTTAGATATGAGGCCTTTGTCCGTTTTTTGGTTGGTGAAGATCTTCTCCCACTCTGTAGGCTTCCTATTTAATTTACTACCTATGTCCTTTGCCATACAAAAGCTCCGCAGTTTAATGCAGTCCCACTTATCCAGCCTTTCTCTGATTTGTTGTGATTCTTGGTCCTTATTAAGAAAGTTTCGACCTGTGCCAAGGAGACCTAGTGTATCTGCTAGTATCTGCTATTCCTTCCTGTAAAGTTTTCAGTGTGTCAGCTTTTACCTCCAGGTCTTTGATCCATTTGGAGTTCATTCTAGTGCAAGGTGACAAAGAAGGATCCAACTTTAGTTTTCTGCAGGTGCTTAACCAGTTCTGCCAGCACAACTTGTTGAAGAGGCTGTCTTTCTTCCATTCTATTTTTTTTGGATCCCTTGTCAAAGATTAGGTGGCCATAGGTCTGTGGTTTAATATCTGGGTCCTCAGTTCTATTCCATTGGTCTTCAGGCCTGTTCTTGTGCCAGTACCAAGCTGTTTTGAGAATTAGAGCTTTGTAATAGAGTCTAAAGTTTGGAATTGAAATTCCTCCAGTGCTGTTCTTTCTGCTAAGAAGTGTTTTTGCTATACACGTTCTTTTATTATTACATATGAAATTTTGAATTGCTTCTTCTATTTCTTTAAAGAATGCCATTGGGATATTGATGGGTATTGCATTGAATTTGTAGATAGCCCTTGGCAAGATTGTCATTTTCACAATGTTGATTCTTCCAATCCAGGAGCATGGGAGGTTTTCGATTTCCTTAGTTCTGCTTTAATTTCCTTTTTTAGGGTTTTAAAGTTTTCATCAAAAAGGTCCTTTACATTCTTAGTTAAGCTAATTCCTAGGTACTTCATTTTCTTTGAGGCTATTGTGAAAGGAGTTGCTTTACTGATTATTGCCTCATTCCTCTCACTGTTGGCATAAAGGAAGGCAGTTGATTTTTGAGGGTTGATTTTATAGCCTGCTACTCTTCCAAAGTTTTGAATCAGCTCAAGGAGCTTGGGAGTGGAGTCTATAGGATTTTTTAAATACAGAATCATATCATCTGCAAAGAGGGATAGTTTTATTTCCTCTTTCCCTACTTGGATCCCCTTTATGCTTGCTTCTTGCCTTATTGCAATGGCTAGGAATTCTAGTACTATGTTAAAGAGTAGTGGAGAGAGTGGGCATCCTTGTCTTGTTCCTGATTTTAGCGCGAATGGCTTTAGACATTTTATATTTATTTATTTTTAATTTAATTTTATTGTCAAGGTGATGCTTCCACCAATGTGAATAGCTAGTAATTACCTTAAATATAATCACCCTAGAATTCACCTCTATTGTCAAAAGAACTAAATCTACCCCTTTTCCAGTCTTTGCAATTACAGTATTAAAAAGTATATTATGAAGGTGCACATTATCAGAATGGATATGTAAGAAATGAGGAAGGGTCAAGCTAGAGAGATGAGCTCTAGAGATGTGATCTCTACATTAACTGTTCTCTAGAGAGAAGCCAGAAATGGAATGAAAACAATATGTCACACTTATAGACCTGAGCTCCCAATGTTTATCTTATATCTAACTTTGCCGAAACTTTATCAAATTTTTATACTTATATTTATTATATTTTATAAACATTTTTCTTGAATATGGAAATTTAGAGAGATTCTGTTGAAATGCATTAAGTTAGGAAAATTAATTATTGACAGATTCTGTGAAGACAATTACTAGGTCTGTGAATAATTTAGAATGCACTCCAGGGCATGCAATTTCTTCCTCCTCCTCCTCCTCTTCCTCCTCCTCCTCCTCCTCCTCTTCCTTCTCCTCTTCCTCCTCCTCCTCCTCCTCCTCCTCCTCCTCTTGCTCCTCCTCCTCCTCCTCCTGCTCCTCCTCCATCTTCTTCTTCTCCTTCTTCTTCTTAATATATTTTTATTGTAATTAATAAAAGGGTTACATTATATGCACCAGATAGAGGGTGCATTACTTCACAAACATTGATACCCTTTCTCATGTCTTGGCCCCCATTTCCCTCTCCGTACCCCCGCCCCTCATCTTGTTTTCCCCCCTTTTCTGTCGGACTTCAAATAACCAAATACGCATGTATACAATATATCAGATAACCCGGCGAAATACTGTAACAATATGACATAATGAAGGGACAGCAAAAGATATGACAGATAACATAGCACATTAAGGACAATAATCACTCATTATATGGCTTTTGTTTCTATATCCTAGAGGTCCTTTCATTTAGCGTCATACTGTATACAGACCTTATGTGTCTAGGTTTTGCTCTATTGCAAATCTCTGCTAGAAGAGCCCAAGGTTTCTACTGATTTTGACAAATGAGGGAAACCATTGAGCCTATGTTCCTTTGAGTCTGGTTTACTTCACTTACTATGATTTTTTTTCTAAGTCTTTCCATTTCCTAACAAATGGGGTGATGTCATTCTTCTGACAGCAGCATAGAATTCCATTGTGTACAAATACCACAACTTGTTGATCCACTCATCAACTGAGGGACATCTAGGTTGGTTCCATATCTTTGCTATGGTGAATAGTGCTGCAATGAACATCGCTGTGCTAGTGGATTTAGCATGTCCTTGTTTCTGGACGATTGGGTAAATGCCAAGTAGTGGAATTGCTGGGTCATAGGGGAGCTCTATGTTTAGTCTTTTGAGAAACTGCCATACTGCTGCTTTCCATAGTGGTTGAACGAGTTTGCACTCTCATCCGCAGTGTAATAGTGATCCCTCCTGGCCACATCCCTGCGAGCATCTGCTGTTTTTAGATTTCTTAATCATGGCCATTCTAACTGGAGTGAGGTGGAATCTTAGAGTTGTTTTGATGTCTAGGCATGCAATTTCTTTAATGCTAAAACGAATCCTTTAGTTCTAGAGTAACAATTTTGATATTTCTCTATTATCAGTGTATCAATTATCTTGTGATATTGTCTTGTAAGTTTAATTTATTGATGTATCCTAATGTGATGAAGCCATATAGATTGTATTCTTTCACATCATATAATAATTTGGAGATATTTTTCAGAATTTTTATAGAGATCATAAAATGTTTATTAGTATTTATTTATATTTTTATTGTAAAGTATAGAGGGGTTAAGGTTACATTCGCCAGCTAGTAGGTGCATTACTTCTCATACATTGATACCCCTTCTCATATTTTGTCCCATTTCCCTCCCCCACCCACTCTCAATCATCTTGTTTTCCCCCTTCCCTTTCCTATTTCAAATAATCAAATTCAGATCATAAGATTTTTATTAAAAGATTTTCAGAAAGGAGTTGCTGAGTGTGAGAAATAAAACACATTCCTCTCATTGTTTACCGTTTGTTTGGGTCTCACAATACCTGGACCAGTTTTACTTAGTGCATTTGGAAAGTCAGGGGAGCCCTGGCAGTTTTTTAGAGTGGAAGCTGGGTGACCACCACAGATATTCCTCCTGTGGAGTCCAGAGTGAGCTTTTGTTTAGAGAATGGGGATTTCCAGTCTCTAAAGACACCACTGTAACTGAAGGAACTTTGGAAGTTTTTAATATCAGCTATTGGACAGTTGTTATCATTACTGGTATTGGGACTTACACTGAACACTTGATGCTTTCTAGTCAGGCAGTCAACACAAGCCATCCCTTCAGACCTTGTCACTTTACTTATTGTTGAACAGTATCTTGTGTTGTTGCCTGGGACTGGCCTTCCTTCTCATGGACTTCTTTGTAGCTGGGATGCTAGGTATGAACTGACACACTTGTCTCATGGTTTGAGACCAGGCCTTAACTAATGTTTTTGCTCAATCTTCCTGGGTAGCTGTGATTACAGACAGCCACAAGCCACTGTACCTAATGTGAGTGGCAGTTTATCCATCTCAGCAGGACTCATGAGAAAAAGAGTACTTTTTGAATTCTAAGTATGGTCATCCTTTTCAAAAACCTTGTTTTTCTTAGAAATGTACTTATTAATCAGGATGAACTTGGATGGTAATTATATGGTAATTTGTTTTCACTACTTCATAAATTTATAATGGTGGTAATTTGAACTTATTTCACTTTATAAAATTCTTTATAAATATAAGTTGCTGGTGATAAAGTTTACTACTAGCCATTTTTCCTCCATGCAGTTTAACAAAGTAAAGTAATATACCTTTTAAACTGATAATTAATAGACAAATGTTTTTGACAAAGTAAAGTGGTACACTTTTTAAACTGATAACCAATAGACCAATATGTAAATTATTCTTATTTCTTTAACAAGAAAGATAAATCCATTATTCTTTCTTTTTTTTCTTTATTTTTTATTGTACTTAAAAGTAATGAAATTTTAATTTAAAAGATTTTAATGTGGAGATTTTTCAGATCAGAATATTTGAAAACACTGTTGGAAGTCATGTACTGGTGACTCATATCTGTAATCCTAGCTACTAATAGGAGGCTGCGATATTTGAGTCAAGGTTGGAAGGCAGCACTCATTAAGAAAGTCCATGAGACCCTCAACTCCATTAACAATCAGGAAGTGGAGATGTGGCTCAAAATGGTAGAGTACCAGCCTTGCATCCCAAAATATGTATATAATATTCATATATATGTGTATCTGTTTCTATATTTCTGCTTGCATATATAGAGAAATACCAATTTGTTTAAAATCAAATATTACATACAGATATTTAGATCTATAAATAAGTAACAATTCTAATACTTCTGTGGAAGGATAGTTTAGTTAGAAACCCAGTTCCTGGGGCTGTGATTTTGGCCTAGTGGTAGAGTGCTTGCCTAGTATGCACGAAGACCCGGTTTAATTCCTCGGTACCACATACATAGATAAAAGCTGGAAGTGGTGTTGAGGCTCAAGTGGTAGAGCTCTAGTCTTGAGAAAGTCCAAAGACAGTGCTCAGGCTCTGAGATCAAGCCCAGGACTGGAAAAAAACCCACAAAAAACAAAAAACTCCAATGCTTTGTCTCATTTGACACACCCAGGACCAGAGTTCTAGTCCATGATGGACTAAAAAAAATGAGAGAGAGAGAGAGAGAAAATTGGCTGTAAGAGTGATGATCAGGATACATTCTATTTCTATGACTTGTCCAAAATCTTCTAGCCCCTACTTATAGGGAAAAAGATTTCTGGTCTATCTTTTAATTTCTTAGTGGCACTTTGTTCCATTTTTTTCTGTAGGTTATGCAATGTTAGGTTAGTTTAAATTTTAAATTTTTGGGTCAAAGAAAGATGTCACCATAAATATTTTAGCCAGTGTTTCAGAGACAGTTTTGATAATCTTTGAAATATAATGTTATAAATAAAGTTCCAATATGTAGTAATTATGTTGTGGCTACAATCTGAACATTGGATGATAATAAGACACCTACATCTATAGATCCCTAAATGCTAGATAATAATGCTTTGTAACACCGCAACTAGAAATCTGTACTGTTCTTATTAATATGAACTGCTAAAGGCTATGAAAGTTTGACAGGAAGTATACAGGATTCCATTTTTTGTTTGTTGAAATATAAACTAGAGCTGTTCATTGAATAAAACACCACTCAGCTGGTATATATTTATGTTTGCATTACAGGAAGTCTAGAAAATGTAAGGCATAATTCTTATGTATAAGTATTAAAATTTGTCTTTTAAATTTTATCAGAACATTCAAAATTACAATATCCATTTCTCTTAGGGTCTTTGATATATAGATTATTGTACTAAGATCCTAGGAAGAACATAACTAAATTTCTTCTATCTTGTAGGTACTTATAACAAAGAATTCATCCGTCTGTTTGCCATAATGTTGGACACAGAAAGTCCTTTAACAAATACATACTGGGAAAATTACCCAAACTCAGTGTCTACTCCTTTTTATGATAAAATATTATTCAATTATGAAGACCTAAATAGCACGTAAGTGACTGATATGAGGTATCATTAACCATGTTTTCATGCCTAAAGGCAGAATAGATTTCCGATGGGACCAATTTTCAAGTTGTAACTTAGTGAGAGATAATCACTTTATCTCACATCATCTTTCTTTTTTTTGCCAGCTCAGGGCCAGTGTATTGTCCTTGGGCTTTCTCAAGGCTAGTGTTTTACCACTTGAACATTCCACATTTTTTCTATGTATGTGGTGCAGAGGAATTGAACCCCAGTCTTTGTTAATGCTAGGCAAGCACTCTAGACAGTAGGCCAAACTCCCGGTCTCACATCATCTCTTTTAAAAAAAAATTTGCGCCAAGGTAATAATTTTATTCTGTGTAGGAGGAAATTTGCTATCGTTTGCTTATAACACATCAAGCAACATCTGCAGTATGGTACAGGTTAGGAAGCCTGTAATTCAATTGGAAATATTGATTGCATCTTTCTTCTCTCAAACTTTCTGCCTTATTCCTGAAGAGATTTTTACTCATATATTTGATTTAGCCAAAGTTTCAACCACCATTGAGTGAAGTAAACTGTTATCTTTACAGATTGCATTCTAGGATGAACTCATTTCCTTTGCAGTACAATTATTCATGTTTAAATGATATTCTGTCCTCTGGAAAGATTTAAAATGCATGCAAAGATAATTAGGAACTATATGCATTTTGTTTTCTCTTTAGAATTTTATCATCCAGAGATTTAGATTACACCATTTTTAATTGCTTTGGGCTAGAATACAGCTTTTAAATGTAGTTAAGCCACCCAGAGATAATATTTTAAGAATGCTTTAGTATGTGTTAGCAAAATATAATCAGGAAACTGCTATTTATGATGAGAAGTATGTTGGATTAAAAGAGGAATGAAGCAGAGGGAGTGGGAACTGGAACGTGTTCATGAGAGGATAGTATGGCTGAAGAGAGTTGTACATACAAACATACCACATTATTTAGCTGTGAGTTGGGCAACTTAAATGATGTCATTTGTTCTTATCAATTTTTGTTTTTGGTTCTTGCATGTGGAATGCTTCTGTTGGCTTGCTGAAGCTTCATTTCTGTGACAATTAACTTAGAGCAGGCTGACAGGTTGAACAAAAATGCAGACCATAGGCCATCCCCATTTTCCTTGTATTCTTAGTTAAACACAGAGCATAGTGTTTGCATCTGCTACATGCTAAGACAATGGGACTCAACATGGAGTTTTCAGACCCCTAGGTTTCCTTGAGATTTTAGGAGGTTAGAAGATAAGGTTTCCATAGTAATGATAAAGCATTATTTGCTGTTTTTTTGTGTGTGTTTGAGGTTTGCTTCACTGTTACAAACTCAATAATAGGCAAAGGTGCTGTAAAGCCTTAGTATATCACTGAAAGGACACTACACTAGTAATTTTTGTAACCTTTACTACCAAGTGCTCAGGCCTAATTGTGATCAGACAATCCCATGTCCTTGTAGAGTAGTCAGATACTGTCAATAAATCTCAGTACATTGAGTGCATACTTTTAAACAGTTTGTGTGGCATGGTGAGACTCATTCACGAAGTACTTCTGCTGGAATGATGATACTTGATCAGATTGTAAGCTAAACTACTATTTTGATTTCATATCCCTTTTCTAACTTTCTTATCTGAATAACATCAAATTTTGTTCATGCAGCATAACCAGAATGACAAATCCAAGCAGATTTAATTCAGAACAAAATATGAGAAATATTGTCTTCTATCAAGTCAAATATTAGAGAGATGTGTACGATTTGCCAAAAGTTAATGCAGTTTTCACCACATATTTTTGTTAGAGTATATCAGTAGCTCATTAAATATATAATTCTTGTGAACATGGCCTACAAGATGGTTGAATAACCAAACTGTTTTTTAGTTACTTGATTTCAACTTCACATTTGAAAAATATAAGTTAATAAAGCTCACATAATCATATGCTTTCTAGAGTTTTCAGGAGTTTTGAAAGTTATCATGGTATTTTCAAGCCAAAGAAATTTTAGAGCAATTCTTGTTTGTGGCCTCTTGAAAATTAATAGGCATGTATCTGAGTTGCATTTTTGCCTATACACTTGCACTTTGTAAACAACCTTTATCTCACCATATTTTTCTCTCAGTACAGAGTATGAGAAAGGAATAGCTATGAGAGGCACTAAATGTTGTCTTTTGTCACAGATACTCATGTCTCCGCCTTAGAGAAAGTCATGCCTGTTTTGTGAATGACCTTCGGATGGATTCTTCAGTCACCTCTGATCTTTTTCAGGCTTCTTTCCTTCTTACAGCTTTTAG